>JAGDQP010020548.1:0-33118 GCA_022664845.1 Lepisma saccharinum | reverse complement strand
AAACTTTGTTATTAATTAAAATAGGCTGTCAAGGTTTTACTATATGATAAAGTCAAGTATGTAAGCCTTATCAGCCAATTTTAATCAACTTAAGTGTCGCTACAAGGCCTTAACATAGCTATATCCACATTAAACCTTGAAGTGCTTATTTCCTAAACAACATACCATTACTAGAGGAATGGTAATCGTTGTCAGATTTGTTTGAACACAACTTTCTATGCATTTGAAAGGAATCAAATTAATACATCCATGCAATACCAACATAGATGACGGACGTTTGGGGAAAATGAATAACACAGTTAAGAAACTTGCTGGTGACGCTAGCTTTATGGAGAAAAAAAAAAAGGGAGAGTACCGTGACGCTGCGTGCACGGCTACGGAACACTACAGCTAGATGAATTTCGCACTTATCTCGTACTGAAATAGAAGCAAACTAAAAAACATACAAATCACCTTTTTGTGTCATTAACAGTGTTTCATGCATCTATGAGCTAATCTTCCACTGACTGCTACTTTCTTAGTTTCTATACACATCATAACCATGTTGTATAATTTGCTGATTTTAAAAAGAATAGTTAACGTCCCAAGGGAGAATAAGCAAAACGTCATCGCTAATGATTACGGACGTGGTAACATCGCTGTGTTATAATTTATTTTATAACAAATCATAGCTCTAATTACTTTTTTCTACATATTTTTCACTACATCACGAGTAGAAATATAGTGAACATTTTCTTGAGGAAGATTAGCACTCTAAAAACTGCGCTAATCAAGCCATCGTTTTAAAACTGGCGTTGTTGCCCACTCATGTTGTTCGGACGTTTCCACATAACTGAATTTCAGAACATACACTATTCTAAGAGTTACTAAAGAGTACGGTTAGTTTATGATTTGTTGAGTGTACATAAAATACTTACGGAGAGATCTATCGCTGATAAATCTAATGGCGTCATGTAAAAGAACGGAACTCCTGTAGACTTGTTTGAAGCACCATCGCTTGTAGAGAAAATATTCGAAAACGGAAAACCAATCGTGCTTTGTCGAGTGGACTCCGTTGCTACAGAAGCCCATTCTAAAAAAGAAGGAAAAATTGAAGGGATAGAAAGAAAACAATTCTTGCCGGTTTGTAAGTTTTAAGTCTGTAACTCACTTCGGTTAACTGAATTTAAAACTACTATAACAACAACTACCAAAGAATGAACAATAAAATACAGTTTTTTCCGAAATATTTACTTAAAAACCATTTAAGTGCCATATTCAACCAGTGCAAAGTTAGTTGAAAGTCATATGCAGGTAGGTAACAGGCGCTCAACGAATCACTATGCGACTAAAACTTTGAGTTGGCTCGGTTAAAATAAAACGCTATCACTATGTGTGTGTGTGTGTGTGTGATAAGCAAACATAATAATTTTATTCAGATTATACTCAAAGGAATAATAAAGCAGCAATATAATACAACACTTACCAGCTGACAGCCCATTCAACAAATTTGTAAGAAAAAATAATATTCCGAGAATGAAAATCGAATGGAGTCCGCTGCTATATACCAAAAGAACTGTAACTTTATATACATGATACGTACACTATCGGGAAAAAAAATCCCAACACTAAGAAAGAATTATGCTGGGTGAATGAAACTGCTTTGATACAAATTCACACTTCAGAGGACGTGCTCACACTACTCCAATAGTCACTTGTGAAGTTGTTCGATAGCGTTGATGTACCTATGAGATGCAGGCAACGTGTGCTACGAGTACAAAAACTGCACCAAAGGCGAAAATGGTGTGATTCAACAATTTAAAAGAGGTCGTGTGATAGGCCTCCGAGAGAGTGGATTTTCCTTTCGTGAGATCATGGCAATAATAGTCCAGACGTCATTCCCGTGTACAACTGTCGGAAGCATTGGTATCGCGAAGGCTCTGCAATTAGAAGATTGGTGTCTGAGCGTTCGCGGTCCCCTGGTGCAAAGGATATGCGCATTCGCAGGATGACCATGGAGGATCGGAGGGCGTCTGTAGCTGCAATTCGAGCTGCCGTCAGACCCGGCGTCACAACTCTTCTGAACTGGACCATCTGCGGCAGAATAATCTCCACGCAAAGTGTCTTGTGACGTTGTTTACTACTCATTCTTGCCCACCGTCAAATGCGTCTTCACTGGTGCCGTGCTAAAGCCCATCGAAGAGCGCAACAGAACTCACTGCTATTCACGAACAGCAGTTTCTGCTTCGTACCAGCTAAAGAAGGGTTAGGAGACCATCTGTTAGCAAGCTGCATCCGTTGTCAACATACCGAACCAACACCAGGCAACATGGTATGGGGAGGGATTTCCTACAATAGGACCACCCTCCTTGTTATCCGGAACACCATGATGGCGAACGTTTATTCCAGAATGATGGTCGAACCCGTTGTACTGCCATTCATGAACGACATTTAAGGGGGAGATTGTCTCAACCCAACATGCTTTTCGAGGTGTGAACGTTACCCTAATCGGTAAGATTACCAGATATGTTAAAAAAATCCAAGCATATGCGGGAAATGATTGGACACCAGTTCTGGATTCATTCACAACCAGCAACGACCATTACCGATCTGACAGTCCAAGTGCAGCACGTGTGGAATAGCATCCATACAATTACATACAACACCTCTACGATGAGATGCATGCGCGTCGGGGATTGTAAATATATATATATATATATTTAAAAAAAAAACATCTAGACACAGGCGGGATTTTTGAGGTTCTAGTGGGCCTTTTCTGGCTCTATAAAAATGAAATGCGAATGCGTGTAAATCCACAGCTGTGTACAAACCTCAACTCAGTCGATAACGATGCGTCACTACTGTGGAATTGGGAGGCTTGGAACGAGCCTGTTCTGTGTGGAGGTGAACTTACTTGATGGTCTATGCAGCGGCCAATTCCACTGGATTCAAGCTACTGCATAGTTCGGAGTCCACGATAATTATAAGTCTGCATTCCGTCATTCGCCAAGTGAGACTGAGGAAAACGAGGGAGAACTCCATTCGGGATAGTCCCACTGATTCGCCTGAGCAGGGCCTGATCCTCCCAGTATCACTTGGCTGCCCGGCACACTAATTACCAGACCACACAGATACGGAAACCATAGCTGCTGTTTATTATTTTTAATCCATTATAATTATTATCTTGTGACTTCCTGATTAGCTCTGTGCTTCTGTTGATAGTAAGTTATATCAATGGTGGTATCTGTTTCGAAATCTATATATTTACAGAGTCTACTAATTAATTTTGCACGGAATTTGATGATACAAACACGTAGTTTATAACTGCATGATATACTTCAATAATAATTTCATTTGAAAGTAATTTGTTAATAAAGATCGAAAGTACAGAGCATCAAAATTTATAATCTATCTAATTATAAAAGCTAATAGTTCTAGTCGGTTACGAAATCAGTTGGGAAAATGTTATTTAATACTTGTTATTACCGGTAATTAAAATCAGGGGTTGGATTTGAAGGTCACCCCAAAAGCACTAAACCTTACTTCTACGCATGCATGAAATAAGTCCATAAATACTCTTTCAAGTTTTGGTTAGTTATTTGTTACGTTATCCATAGCAACGCATACTCATCAATGTTATTTCAACTGATTCAGCTTATTTCTGCATTTGTCTATGTAACAAACTAATTTGCAAGCTAGATTTTCCTTTGTGTTATAGAAATTATCACATTACCAAATAACATATTATTAGCTAAATTTATAGCTCGCCTAATTATTGTTGATAACTAAAACTAGTTTTCCATCCATAGAACATGAATTACTAAACAGATAAGAAGCTCTTGCTTTGAAACATTGTACACACTGAATCTATACAATATTTATATAAAATATCATCATTCCACTGATCCAGCAAAAACTCTATTTAGCATTCAAACAATAGTTTATACTGAAGCACTGATTGAACCAGAATGTCAATATCACAAAGGTTTTGTACATTTTAGATAGCAACATTATAACAGTTATCCGTGATGGCAGCCGTGATCTGCAACTAACAATGTAAAATCCAATAGTTTTCATTATTATGCACTTCTATGATGTTCTCTCACTTTAGAAATCATTTAAAAAGAAAAGATAACGAAAAAAACACAGAGTTTTTTGTTTTAAGTTGGGCCAACACCAAAAAGCCTGCTGGTTTTCTTCGGGCTGGGCTGGGCTCACTTTGGCGAAACTGATTCTTGCATTCAAAGTGGCTGTAAAGATTACTGAGAAGAATGACAGCTTCCACAACGCGCCGTTGCGTGTGCATCGTCTAAGCTGTGACCTTGTCATTTTGATGCAGGCTAATTGCTGTATAAATTTTATTCACCTTGCGCAATGCTAGTGATTCTTATTAAAATAATGTTGGCAAAGCTAATAAAATCCAACCTAATTGTGCTGAATAACAGATATTGCTTATCTAACGTAACCTAACCTAATGTGAGCTAAGTTATGCATGTATATATTGCATGTTTTTGTTGTCTCTCTTATGTGGTAGATGTTACTAACCCTACTTCTGTCAAACTTAATCTAGCTACCATAAATAAGAGGTTGACAAAACTGGTTGCTATGTCATGGCTGTTTATGACCATCAGTGATATTTGGGAGTGCTACTCAAGCTGTGAAGCAGAAGGTGATATACAGGTGAAGATTAAGGCACCTGCAGGACCACCAAGATCATTTCATCAGCTATGGTTTCCAGATGAGTGCAGGATTCCCTGTGAACATATACTTATGAGTGTATCGGCTCCTACAACTGAGTCTGGAACGTAATAGAACTTGCAGGCCAACAACACACTTTCACCAGTAGTTACGGCCTGGCATAATAACTTCTGCCAAAAGCACAAGACTTTCACGGTACAGAAACATGAAACCTCTTTTTTTTTTTTTTTTTTTTTCATTAAATGTCTGCTAATCAAGTCTCTCTAATTTCGTAGTCACATCACTCAAAATTTGCACACCTATTCCATACATATTTCAAACATTTACTGTGCATTAGTGCCTTGCAATAACACGGTGGTATTTTAACACACATTAGGAGAGGGTTTGATTATATAGTGTAAACAAAATGACGTGGATCTCACTTGTTCCTTTTGTGTTATACGATTTCATAGATCCACTTTTTCAGTAATTTTTAAATTTGTTGTAACAGAAGTTGTGTAACGTGGTTCTTATAATGTGTGTTTTTTGAGTTCATATCAAGGTTACTAGAAAAATTTATTACCACTTTCTTGGGTGGATTACATGTGCAACATCAGGCACACCAAATATTTATCTTTTGACATGTACGAATTTTTAAGTCACATTTTGAATTCTTTTTTTCTGCTGATGTACACAAGCTGCGGGTCTTTTGATACAAGTTGTGCGTTCCTTGGACAGAGGTCTGTTGGATGTGTAAATTTTACTTGGTTGTGATAAACAGTATCAATGTTATTCAGTCTTGAAATTGGCTCCGAGGTACATTGACTCAGAAGTGGGTCACATTTTCTGCTCCACACCACCTTCTCCAACAGGCTACTACTTTTCATGAAAACGTCAGATCTTCTAGAAAAGCCTTCCAGACATGGTTGACCCATCATACCAAACTGCAGCCAAATATCAGACAAGACCTGGAAGGCCTGGTCGAACTGACAACAAAAAATGACTCAGTGTGGACAAATGATGCACAAACGATTGGAATGCGTTCAGTGAGAATTTTTTATTGTATGAGTGATGATGTTCACTTAGCATCTCCATAAGAAAACTGCTGTAGCTCCAGAGTAACTTGCATAACATAAAGTGCAGGAACGGTTGATGTGGTCTTAAGTCGGGTGCTAAGTTAATGAACCTCTATCCAGCAGCCCAGTAAGTTGTTATCCAGCTGTCAGTTTGTTCTGCCAATGTTATATCTACAAAATTTTCTTGGGTAGATAATTCAAGTTTCCAACCATATTAGTACGTTTTGATCATCTTCCAGCAAGAGCAAGAATTACTACCAGAACAGCTGCAAGCACAAAGTAACCTGCTGCCATGATGGAATTGCAAGGCAGGTAGCAAGAAGCTAGATATTTGATCTATCGTCAAATCGATGTTTTAACTGCTTTCAGATGTGGATCTATCTATAGATCAAACTATCATGAAATTCCAGCCAGAATATAGATACATGGTGATGTAAAGTTCTAAATGTGTATTTAGTACATTACGTATAATTTTTAAAACTCCATAAAAACATTATACGATAAGTATAATGCCTTTTTGTATGAAGTATTGATCATAGTAAAGCCACATCCTTACCTAATGGTAATTCTCAAGATTCTTTCCTAATAAAATAACTTAAAAACATATAATAAAAGACGTCCCTTAAATGTATTTTGGATACCTGAAAAATGAACTTACCTGCCGTATGAACAATGTACCGAGCCATTTCAGCTACTTCAGATGGTGGTGGGGGCGATGGATTATTTACAACAGGATAGTTATCGTATGAATAGAGTGGAAAAGGCTCAGTGAAGTCATCTCGGCGTTTTTCTTTCTTGTATTTACGAGGTTTAGGTTGATCGTACCTAAAAAAGTCTGGATCATTGCGAGGTATCTCATAATGTTCCGGCCTTTCCTGGAACTTTGGAGAAATTATTTCAGGTCCTGGAAAATACGCTTGTCTTTGATCATAGTCTCGAGGTGGGTTTCTATTCTCAGGAAGATCTCTCTGTTCATAATCCTGCACAGATCGTTTGTCGTCATCTCGATTATCGTATCTTTTAGGTACTTTTTCATGCCTTGCGTCGCCATAGTTTGCCTCACGACGTTCAATTTTCTTCCCGTCATATTCTCTCTTATACTGCTTTCCCTTTCCTGGTTTTCCTTCGCGCCTTTTATGATCTTTGTCGTCGTATCTATCGAGATTCTTATCACGTGGGGGAGAATATTCCTGTCTTTCGTACCTGTCCGGATTCTTGTCACGTGGGTGAGAATATTCCTGTTTGTCGTATCTGTCAGTATTTTTGTCACGCTGGGCAGAATATTCCTGTTTGTCGTATCTGTCAGTATTTTTGTCACGTTGGGCAGAATATTCCTGTTTGTCGTATCTGTCGGGATTTCTGTCTCGTGGGGAAGAATATTCTTGTTTATCAGGTTTGTCACGTTGGGCAGAATATTCACGTCTATCGTATTTCTCTGGACTTGTGCTCTCAGGGGTTTCATTTTCGTCCCTGTCGTCGTATTTGTCATTCTTGTCGTGATACCTGTCATAATTTCTTTGGGAATATTCGTGTTTATTGTCGTATTTACTTTTTCTATCGTTATACCTGTCATCGTAATTCCTATCTCTTTTATCGTTATATTTGTCATGATAATTATCATCATATTTGGAGAAATGTCCACCTTTATTATTGTACTTTGCTACGTCCCTATGTTTATCGTGTTTATCATAGTGCTTTCCATCCTTCTGCTTTTTATAATTATTCTTTTCATCATCTCCGTAATGTTTTTTGGCGTCTCCACAGATCAAAGCTGTTACTGCTAGTAACAGCAACAGTGGTAATACTGTCGGTCTCATGATTTTCAGGAATGAATCTCACGGGGACCTAGAAAGAAAGAAAAAGATGTTACTGTATATTTATACTTCAACGTTTATACATAACTTAGGTAGAAACAAACTATGCGAGATTGGAAACTAGATGAAAGTTGATTTTTTTAAATTAAATTTGATTGATTTACATAACATTCGAAGTAGAAATTTGGTTACAGTACAAATTAAACGTTTGTCCGGAACTGCTGGGTTTACTGCATCAATCAATGTAAGACACTAACAAATGCTCTGAAATTCTAATTTCATACAACAACATTAAAATTACACAACAGCCTTCCAACGAACACTATGAATGCACTTAACAATCTTACTTTCAAAAAAAAAAAAAAAATTTTTAAATGTTATTTTATTAAAGTTTTTTTTTTTTTTTTTTTTTTACGACTCTGAAATGGTCCTAATTTCGGGAGGATCCAAACTAGTTTAGGATGTTAATAAACTTAGTGAACAAGTTTGATGTGGATGAATTCTAGTGAATAGGACATTTGGCATGGCAGCTCCAATTGTTTGCAAGACAAGAAAGTAATCAACAGTTTTCAAGTAGGTCAAAATGTGTGTCAACATTGACATAACCGAAATGCTAACACGCCGAGATGCTGATGCAAAGTATGGAAACACGTAGTAATGTTACCATTACCAGAGGCAATATTCGATATATATGCTAAGTTCTTCAACAGGGATATTGCTTAGTCCATTGCTCCACCCATGAATTTAAGATTCTATAACACCGCTACAGCTTGTAGATTATTTGCGTCTTTGGATTGAAACATTCCTAGCGGTTAGCTGTCATTGTGTAGTACTTGTTACGAGTCCAAACCCAATTTTTTATACGTACCTTTTCCCCTCTACTCTTCTACTGTGATTTGTATCTAACCCGTTGCATGTCAATTCAGGCAGGGCATATACTGGTCAAGTTATATATTTTTGTAATTATTTTTCTGTAAGCTCTTAATGGAAACTTAAAGAGATACTTCCTGAAGTCCATTATTGTATTGAAGCTCAAAACGTGGTATGCCGTACTTCGACAAATAATATCTCAGCAACTAATTAACATAAAGAAGTTATGCTTGTTTTATATTTATTTACACCTGGTTTTACAGGGCGAAGTTAAGGCTCTTACAGTCTTTTTTACCACTCAACCATGATAGATATTTGTTTGTAGTTTGTGATGTGAAGACATTACTTCCATGTGGTTTGTACAGGATGTACAGAAATTCTGACAACTTTGAGCAAAAATCGAAAATTCCGATATTTAACGTTTTTTTTCTCTCTCTCTCTCTCTCTCTCTCTCTTCCGTAACAAAGTACGTACTTGATTAGAACTTTGAATAACCACTTTGAATAACCGCTTTATCACACAAATACCTTAAGGTGGTTAAAACTGCCACTTTCACTATACCAACAACGGTTAGTTGCTTTTCTCAGAAGTTCGCCTTATTTAGATGCCATTTTTTTTTTTTTTTTAAAAAAAAAAAACACACACACTAAAAAGATATTTTAGTGTAGTTGAGATAATTAAGTGTTCTAATTGTTGAACCGGTTTTATTATCCACAGGTAATTCATTGGTTTAGATTTCAAGGGTGAATGTTTCTTGCTAAATATGATTATACTGAAAAGTTAAACGTATTTGGACTACCATCAGGAAATACATTATCAAGAAACTGACTTTTTAGACAATTATGTGTTCTAAAACTTGCCCAAGTTTATAATTGACCAGGCATTGGTTTAGATTTTATGACTAAAAGTTTACTGCAAAAAAACTGCGTTCGTGAGATACTTCGCGAGCTTCTGAATTTGACAAGAGAGAAATCAGTGACAAGCAGGTTGTCCAGAAGTGTTTCGCGAACGCAATTTTTTGCAGGAAACATTTAGCCGCGCTGGTCAAAAATAAAACATACGAGTTCAATTTTTAGAACACTTAACTGTCTCAAATATACTGAAAAATCAATTTCAAAAAATGTGTTTTTCACACAACATTGCACTAAATATGGTGAACTTTTTTTTTAACAATTTATCGTTGTTTATACAATGAAAATAGCAGTTATAACCGTCGAGGAATTAGAATAGAAAGACACGCCCAGGGTGCCACATTGTGAAACTAAAAATGGCCGCCCGTCAATCTCCCAGTGCAACCATCCGCCATTTTGCGTTAGGAAGAAAACAACGAAATTCCTATTGTTTCATGTACAGTATACAGATAATATTTACATGAAATTCTAAATTAGATGTTATTACACTTACATTTATTTATTGGGGAACGTTTAAATTAACCCCAGGTGCGCGTGAATAGAAAAATTCTAACAATAAAATCTGCACATTGAAAAATATTGACATCTGTAGCTATTAACCGTGTAATACTACTGGTTACCAAGACCCAAAGATTCTCGAAAAACAACAGGA
This sequence comes from Lepisma saccharinum, assembly GCA_022664845.1. Classification (NCBI taxonomy): domain Eukaryota; kingdom Metazoa; phylum Arthropoda; class Insecta; order Zygentoma; family Lepismatidae; genus Lepisma; species Lepisma saccharinum. The sequence continues at coordinate 23,139 of JAGDQP010020548.1, read as the reverse complement.
TCTTTTTATATACTTTCTCTAAACGTCATTGAAATCAGTAAGAACTTATGAGGGGGGAAAAAGAAGTAATGTTAAACACGTACTAAGAAATTGCATGATGCCTACTAATTTTGTGACTTGAAATTCCCTGAGTTTTCCAAGTTTACCATGATAATTTTTTTTCAAACTCCTTGAGTTCTTAGTATAGTAAATAATACGCAATAGTTGTTTTTGTTTTTTTTATAATCGCACCATAACCCAGCACCTTGAATATAATTGGTATCTCACAAGTGAAGGGAAAAACATAATTTCTTTAAAATACAGGATTTTAACAAATTGAAAACAATCCGGTCGGCAGTGGGAATCGAAACCATGACCACTGCCTTGCCGGGGCAGTGTTCTTACCAACTGCTGACAAGTCCACCTCATAAATTTCCCTGAGAATTCTAGGTTTTACATGTTTTCCAGGGTGGTAGACATCCTGAATTCACAATAAAATCGCCCACATTAACAGTCATCCAACACCAAACCAACTAGCTAAGTTAGTAGAGCGTTGGAAGGTTCTAGAAACGATATCAGCGGCCGCCCATTCTGACTCAGCTGGGATTGTACTTTCCTCTTTCCTACCCTTTCCTGGCCTGAGTGAAAATTGCCTAAAGGCCACAAATAAATGAAAATTCAAAATCTCGTCAAAACTGAATGAAAGATTTTTGTCGATATTATTACGCAGAAGAAATAAAGGGATAGGTCCATACCCGTGGAATTAAGATTATTAACTATGCCTACATGGGTAGCCGGGCTCATTAAGGGTCATGCGAATGCGATTGACACAGATTTATGGGTTCAAAATCCGCCCATGGTGTGGATATACCTATTTCTTCTCTACTTCTCATCCAGACTAAGGTAATGACAAACCATCATTGGTTTATCTTGTCCAAAGGCTTTCCCAGTCATTAATTTTTCCTTCATTTATTACCTGCATTACGCTCACTATACCTAGGTTTAGCTTGTACCTATACCATTAAAAAAAATTCTAAAGCAGTAAAAATACTGACTACGCTGTAACTTAGATAAATTAGTTATTAATTCCGCGTTAAATCAAGTAGACGGATAAACTAAAAGGTAAAATTTATATTGAATATAGTAGTAAACACAGTACGTTTTATACTTCCACAAGTGTAGTCCCCAAATGCTGTGAAATCAGGAAATGCACTGTCCCCTCAAAATCAAACAAGTGTAAAGTGAATCTGGAAGAGACCAGAGCGCACAATAAGAGGACTGAATTACAATACAAGAAATCCGTCCATATCTAGTAGAAGGTACAGTGAAATAATTAATTATTTTCTTCCTTCGTTGTTCAAGGAACACTCTACAGTAAATAGAATGAATGATCTACGATGGAACAATCATAATTCACAATTGGCTACTACAACTGGTCAATTACTGGTGCAACTACACCTTCAGCAATATATTTATTTGTCTATTGTTGTGTTAAATGAAACAAATGCAATCCGCTTTTTCTTTGATTTATTCTGCACTGACTCGTAGGCTTTGTTTCGTAGAAAAATAAATATTTTTCTATTATTATACAAACGCCAGTTCTTGCTTACAGTTGAAATTTTCCGTATTTGGTCAACCATTGGTACGGTCACCCTATATGACACATTACTAAATTGTAGATTAAATTTAATTTACGCGCAAAGGGCTGGTCTGATGATTAGAGGATACAAACATACACAGATGTATTTGTCAGTCCTTATAAGATATTGTATCGCTCCACATAGAGAATAGTATCCATGTTCCAGAGTGAACATCGAAATCTGAATAAAGTAAAACTAAAGGTTTTCCCCCAAAGTATACACAATCTAATGGAATATAACGACTTCTACTGATATTTCCTTTAGTCAGTTTTCTTGTAATTACTTAAAATCTACGATAATAACCAAAACAGTTACCCCCTCTCGTTAAATTCTCGAATTAACACAATTGACGGCATAATGAAAAGAGCAGGAAAAAGTTTTAATTTTCTAGCTGAGTTCAATTTGTATCAAAATTTTATACTTGAACGGAAGTTTTCTCTAACATTTTACCTGTGAAATGTGACATTGGGAGACTTCTTGTTGTACCTGTTCGTACAGTCAAATACAACACAACTCGTAACCATGTTAAAATTCACAGAAAAACAAAGAATGAACTGAAGAATTATTTGCACGTCTGTGAATACAGTATCTCAAGTTTATTTCTAACGCAATATGGCGGACCGTGATATATACAATCGCGGCGGCAACCACTTTCGGCTTCAATGTGTTTTCGAAGTAAGGGTAGGATTGGGTGTCTCCTCCTATTTTAATTCCTCCAAGGTAATTTTACGAGTAAGTATCTAGAAGTGGATACTCAAAATTGTAAACAACAGATACTTACTTTGTTACGGAAGAGAATAAAAAAAAAATCCGAAATATTGGAATTTTCGATTTTTTCTTCAAAAGTTGTCAGAATTTCTGTACACCCTGTACAAACCACATGGGAATAATCTTTTGACAGTACAAACTACACAAATATATCTATCCTATAAAACAAGAATATGTCAATTAGTTACTAAGATATGATTTGTCAAAATTAGTACAACAAATAAATATATAGAATGAATTTTATGAAGAAATATCTCCGTATTTTTTTTTTCCGAAAAAAAAATATAGAAAATACGGGCCTCTTAAATTTCCATAAAGAGCTCATATAAAATAATTACCAAAATTTATGTTTTGACGGTATATATTTTTTTCTTGCACTCCTTGAGATGATATGGAATGGGTCAGCTTAAAAAATATAAACAAGTAATGCTTGCTTATATTCATCAGCGAGACAAATATTTTTTATCGTTTATGTATAAAAACTTTGCAAACAACTTCCTCAGCTTTAATTTCACTATCCCGATTAGAGATAGTCTGGCGCAGACGATATGCATTTTCGTGTTGTGGATGTGTACAATAAAAGTTACCTGCAATTCAACTGCTACCGCCAACAAGAGTTGTGCTCATTTAAGACATTTGGATTCATGTTAGCAGTTCGTAATAAAAAGGTTCAAGATTTCTTTTTTAAAGAAAAATCACAACGCGAAGAAATTGTTTAGCAGCAGAAGCTACTAAAAATCAATGCACGTATCACACGAGCCTCAGTTAATATATCTATAATCTCTGTTAGTGTTTATGATGATCTGTGCATTGATTTTTAGAACTGTTTGGGTACTGCTAAATTCACGCTTATTATTGAAAATCCAGCTGATCCTGTAGACCTAAATTTTAAAGCTTTGCATTCAGTTCTGAAAAATGTACTCTTTTTCTTATTCTGTGATATGGACCTCATTTACCAGAAGACGGAACACAGCTGGGATTGGCAGCTACCAATCCCGCAGAAAGTCAGGTGAAAATACCCTGATTTGGATGGTAAACTGACAGGATACCAGAAACTGGATATGGCAATGGAAAATAAGTATATTTGGTGACCCTCAATTGTCCATCGCTTCCTAGTGAGGGCAAATTAGAAGAACGGGAGGCAGAACCAGCAAGGATTAAGGGAGACATTTTAGAAAGATCAGATGTGTGGAGAAAGAATGAAGAAAAGTTAGAATTGAACTAAGGACATCCATCCTATTTGAACGGAATAGAAAACGGGAAATCGACAGGCGTTGGGTTTACGATAAATTGAAACCTGAAGACGCAGGTAACAGAAATTGAAGGCATTTCAGACAAAATTGCACGAATAGTAATCAAGATTAACAAGATATCATCATCAGTGTTCTGCTAAAGCAGAAGGTCCTTTAAGGCAAACTAAGCCCTCTCCATTCATCTCGATCTTCCTCTTTCATTTTCTAACAAGATATACGGTATGAAAATTATAAAAGTGTTTACTCTAACAATCTCACATTGCGAGAAGGAAGTCCAAGACTGCATCTACTCAGACTCTAATGCATACTACAGCCTAAAACAGTTATTCCTAACCTAAGGTATGTGTATTCCTAAGAGCCAGCACATTCACGGGTACGCAAAAAGAAATAAATAATGGCGGAGACAGACATATATCATTAGTGTAATTCAAAACATATTAAATTTTATCGGTTAATAATATAGTAAACCAGTGCTTCTCGAACTGTGGTCCGTGGCGAGGTCCCAGGTGGTTTACGAAATTTTCTGTGGAAAATTTTTATTTGTAACACTAAGTAATGCAACTTTAAGATAAGCATCTGCAATGTAAAATTAAGAACATTTTACTGACTAATATCTCAAGCAAAAAAAACACATTCGGGTCCCAGACTGCAGATTGATTTTTTGAACACCATTGCATATCAAAGTATATTTAACGTATGCGAAATATGAAGACATATTTGCTTCCTTAATTTTATTTGCATTTTTGAAAATCCAAAAATTCCTACTTTATGGAAATGCAAGGGTGTATATTAAGGAAGCAAATGTAAGTCTTCATATTTTGTATACGTTAAATATACTTTGATACGCAGTGGTGTACAAAAAATCAACTTGACATTCAATCCCTTCCGTGCGAAAAAGCACCCCCCTAAAATTGTACTTGTTTTTATTTCGACAATCGTATTTGGATACTATTTTGACCATTTCGAGTACGTTTTAGGTTTTTCATCCAGAGGACTAAAATTATCAAGCAGACTTTAAGGAAAAAAATGTTTTTGTTTGAATGTCCTATGACAGACAAGTCCGGAGATATAACATTTTCCGTAAACGTCTGCAAGCACAAATAGTGGCATGCGCTACAATACAAAAGTAGCCTCCATTAATTAATTATTTGGGATAAAAATAAAATAATATACGTTTTGAACTATTCTTATACAAGGGATATAAATATATTTAAAAAAATTGAAAGGTTCAAGCAACCAAGCCGGATGATTTCACATGGATTTACCCAAATTACAGTTGCATTTTTATTTTTTCTTATCATAGGAAACATTGTTAAAGCTCATTTCGCTGCGTACTACCCCAAATTAGGAACTGGGGTCAAAGTTATCAAAAAAGTTTGCATGCATTTGGCACGGTTTTGCAATTTTTTTTTTTTTTTTTTACACAATTATGTACGAATGAGGCTGAAACAAATTACATGTTTAGAAAGGCCATTACAACAGCTTTAATTTGATACCTGGTTCAACCTCGTACCTCTAATATTTACGGAGATACTAATTTTGAATTTATTTTAAGGTCTTTGAATTTCCAACTATGGCTCAGGCCGTATGGAAGATGGGATGAATTGGTGGAATGAAGAAAGTGGGAGGAAACTGAAGCACCCCGAGAAAACCCACGCACACGGTGTTTGTCCACAACAAAGCCCACATGGCAAGAGCAGAAACCGCCCCGACAACCCCTAGCACCAGAGGTGAGCGCTCTACCAACTGAGCCACTGTGGCCCCAGGAGATATTAATTATGTTCGGTCTTGAGGCAGAGTAAAAAATCATCCGAGATGGCGGCTAACCTCTAAATTCTGAACCCCTGTAAAACCGAAACTATGAAATTTAAAAATTTAATCTTTGGGGAATCTCAGTTTCTCGTTTGGCCCAATTACACTGTCAAGTTTCATCAAAATAAAAAAAAAGTAATGGCAACCCACTATTTTTTAGTCGTTTTGACATGGAATGACCCTATACATTTTACTGTAATAACCTACAGATTATACTTTTCTTTAGATACTTATTTAATAGAAGAAATGTATAATTGCAACCCATAAAATACGTCAATTCTACGGTTCATGTTAGTAAAACTGTTCAAATTTCAGTTTGAGCCACCTATATCAAATTTTCTTAACAAAAAAAATGCTGCTTCTTCCTGCATAGCTTAAAACCTTAGAATCTTTTTCTCTCCTTTCTTTTTTTTTATTTCTTCTGTAACTTCCCTCTTTTCAATCTTTTTCTTTTTCTTTCTCTCTTTTCTATCTGACTTTTCTTGTATCTTCAAGATATTCTCCCCAGCTCCTCCTAGCTCTTCTTCCTTATGACATCTGTTGTGTACCTTTTAAGATGATCCTAAAATACCTCACTGACTCATACACTTTCTGTGCCTTTTCTTTTTTTTTTTTTTTTAATGAAGATTTTTATTAAAAGTGAAACCACCTTCTACACTTGCATTACTGTGAGAAAATCGTCTGTGGTAGTATCGAAATACTCCCTGAAGTTTTCTTACAAATTAGAAACTGCTTGATCACAAAGCAAATCCCTGTACAAGAACTTGCAGCAATATTTCGTCTCTTCGCTTTCACCATTCTCTTTAACAAGGATCTAATGATGACATTCCTGAACAGTTGTATACCCTAATCGAGTGTGGCCCAGCAGCGGGGAAGACTGAGCTTTGCTGTGGTGGTTGGGTATGTTACTGTAAGTGCAAAACTGCCTGTTTGATTTCACATAAGTGCAACATAAGGCCCTATGACGTAATCAGGCTTGCGCAAATAAGGTCGCAGCACTGAGGAACTGCATCTCGGCAACTAATCGCATGAATTACATCATTTTTCTTTCCGTGTGTTTTTTTTCTGATTTAAATAGTTCAGAGCTTGTTTATAGATCGATCTAATTCACTTAAAGTAGCTTATCTTGGACCTGTGACGTCATCACTCGCGTACCGTGACAATCATATACCTTATTTCAGGATCCACTTCACCAATTATCGACTTATTTTTTTCAATGGAATACAGGGCTGGTGTGCTGTTAGGTAAGTGCAAAACTGCCGGTTTGGTTTCATATAAATACAACATAGGACCACAATGGCCATATGCCGTCGTCAGGCTTGCGCAAAGTGGGCCAGCTGCACCAAAGGACAGTATATCGTCAATGAATTAGCTGAATTACATACCTTGGACCTGTGACACGTCATTGGTATAACTGGACAATGTTACGGTTTACTTTAGCAAGCACCATACCAACTATCGACTAAATTTGATTTATATATATATATATATATATATATATATATATATATATATATATATAAAATTGGAAGTGAGCATTGGTGTGGTGGTTGGATATGAAGTGCAAAACATGCCTGTTTGATTTCATGTAAGTGCAACACAGAACCACAGTGGCCATACGACGTCACCAGGACTTGCGCAAGTAGTGCAGCTGAACTTAAAACCATTATCACAGAAATAAATCGGCCCAATTACATAATTTCCTCCCCGTATATGTTTAAACAGTCCACTAAACTTGTTTCTACGAAATCGATTTGAACCTATGACGTCACTACTGGCGTAACTTGATAGTGTAATGGTTTACTTCAGCATGTATGCCACCAATTATCGACTTATTTGATCGATTTTTTTAAGTGGAACCTAAATGAAACACCGTTTCAAAGAGAGTGTTTGGATCACTTTTTCAAAGAGAGTGTTTGGATCACTTGGTCAGGTATATGCCAAGGTTTTGCTTCACATGTCGGCAGCAAATACGCGCATGAAATAAATATTCTATCTTAGAAGTATGTTACCAAAAGGCTAGCGGGTGGATTTCGTTACAGATTGTCTGTGAAAAGCATACGCGCATATAGAAAATCTTCCAAGATGGTTCTGGTGAAACTACTTAAAAAAATGAAGCCATTATGTATGCAATTCTAAATTTAGGTAACTGCTTATAAATCTCGTACTGCGGGAACTGAAAAAACACAAATATGCCAGTAAGGTAAACGGTCTATCAGAAGTATGGGCTGAGGAGGGACAGGACGGAGTACTACTCGCTTACATGTCAAAATAATGGATTGATGGAATACACTGAGGTAGAGGAGGATCTGCCTTCAGATCATGAAGAGGCAGATACTCGCATTATGTTACGCATGAAAAATGCTACAGAGAAATATTCCGGGTGTTACATCGTAGTAAGATGGTCTGATTCTGATGTGTTTGTGCTTTTGCTGAAGTTCGATTCACAGCATTCAATTTTTTTCACTGACACATGCAGTGGAAACAACAGACGTCGAATTGACATTCAATGTGATAGGACGGAACCAAAACAAAAGACATGGATTTGTGTTTTAGATTTAATTGTTTAAGTTGTTGTTATTGTTTGACGTTTTCACTTGACAATTCTGATTATGGTATTTATCTTGAACTGATGCAGAATTCGAATAGATATATCTTGTTAATACATCAAGCCGAAATCTTATAATACTAAAGGCAATGAATATCCAAAATATTAATAGAAATTAGGATGGAGAAAATATAAATACGATTTGATGTAAACGAATTTGTGTTGGATTAATGCAAATGCAAATTTGTGTATAGATCACCTGAGTAATACAGATGGACGGTCATGTATTCAATTTGAATTTGGAAGATGTTAATTTTTGATGTTCTAAACAAATAAACACAGCTTTACTCGTTCAATTTTTTGCTATATGATTACTCTGGATGAAATACAATTCAGTAGTTACAAATCAAGGTATTCAGAAGTTCTGTTTGCTTTAAGTAAGAGCAATGGAATTCCAGATTAGTGATTTTTTCATGTATTAATCGATTTGCGAAACAGAATTTAGTAAGAAATGAACCATTTAAGCTATTACAAACAACCATTTTCCGAGAAAAAGATGGTACAGTACTTGAACAATGCAGATAGAATAGATCTTTGCTGTTTGTCACCATGCCAAAGCACTCTGAGAAAAACGTGTGAGCAGAGTGAACTATCAGCGTGGTAGATGGTGCAGATAATTAGTTCCAATCCAAACTGCACTCATTGGTGCAAAATCTCTTAGATGGGATATGTTCAGTGTGATTCGTTTGAAGGTAAAATGATGCTGCCAGAGCTCACTGAACATCTTACAGCTGTGGACGCAGACGATAAAAATGATAATGATGAACACAGCCAGGAAGTTTGCGATATTTCTAATTTGGAGGACATCATCCTTTGAGTAAACCTGTAATTACGATTATATTTGCTTCAATTTACAGTAGATAGGTTTTTAGAATGCGTTAAATTTGATTAAAATAAATATTAAATACTTTTTCTGTCAAAACTTGATTATGGTGTTGACAATATTTATTTCAGATATGGAACCTTAATAACACAGATTATTAAGGGTATCAAACCTTCAACACTCAGTGCATGCTAAAATAAAACATACAATTGTCACGTCATGCCAATGACGACTTCACAAGTCCAAGGTACACCACCACCTCCTGTGAACCAGTTCGATTAATAAAAAAAAAAAAATCAGCGGACTGTATTAACCAAAAAACTTAATTTAAATTTATAAAAAAAATGTTTAAGCATGATTTATAAAGTGTATGTGAGTGCGCCTCATGTTTTTCTTTTTAGTCATACATAAACAAAATTAATTTTTACTTTTCGGTACGAATTATTTAAGAAAACTATGTTTTTAAGAAGTATTTGTTATACTTTTTTCTTCAAGTTTATTTAAGAAATTAAGTTTCATGTTTGGGCCCTCCATTCAAATCTGTAGGATGCTTCTTTGTGGCAATGTCCGTATCTTTTCTGTTAAGTTACTCAGAAGATTTTTCTAAACATACTGTTTAATTGGTGGGTACACATTATTAGTATTGACTAAAAAACCTACACATTCATCTGTCCAGATTGCAATTTTATTCCTATTTTGATCCTGTCAACTGAATTGTATTATTTTAATGGATGTTCTGATCATGTAAATAACCACGTTCTATAGCGCCTATGGTCGGGAAAACGGAACTGTCGTCCCAAAAAGAATTCTGCCACTAACTGGGAGGACACCCCTTAATTCCTCTTGCTAAGGCTTAAGACAACCAACCGGGTAGACACCTAATGTCCAATCCATATGTTTACGTCGTGTAGCCTGTTAGTACCCAAGCTACTGCTTGGCGAACGAACATGGATGGGCTGCTCATCAACCCGCATTAGCAGACAGCGTGGTGAATCAAATGTCCGCACCCCCTCTTTGTAGAGAAACAGCCTCGGAGGCCCTCATTGTGGGACCATATTAGTGGGTTGAACAGATAGATGTGGCTTTAGCTCGTCACAAGTATGAGGAAGGGTACCTGCAAGAAACCTCAGTGAGGATGACCAGCATTTGGATTCAAACCTACGCGCCGATCCAGAGTTTACGATGTTAACTACTAAACCACGGGGACTAGATTTTAGAACTTCCTTAACCACAAACAAGTACCGCACCACAGTAAGTAGTATTCCTTAATATGCTGCCTCAATATGTGATCTGTTGTCACAGATTCATCAAATCCATTAAAACTCGTTACTTGCGTGCCTGATACCTTCGAAATCAAATAGTAACCCGAAGAACATTTTCATGGGGCCTAAAACCAAGTCAGTCATTTTTCTAATCCTAGCAAATGCCCCAATTGGCATCCACTTCTTCATAATTCACTCGCAAAACTTTCCATTTGTTCATCTCATAGTGTCCAAGGCAAACGTGAATATGTTCAAAGGTATGTGAAATCTTTTAAAACCAACTTTGCAATGTATCAACGATGGATAATACAGCCTCACCTCTACATGATTGCTTTTTGTCTTGTTTTTTTAAAATATAATATTCATACAACGACCTTTTCGAAATTACATGCAGTTTGTCTTTCAGATAGTACTTGCGTTTCCATAATGTGTCAAGCTCCTTTTAAGAAAAGAATCATAACAAGTTCAGAGCGTTTTATAGTCCTATTATTCTTTCGGCACATAGTAACAGCTGAATTTGGCATTATAACGAACTTGAATCGGTTTAAGATAGCAACCTTTTTGTGATTTAATCGCATTCAAGAACATTAAAAGAATGAGATGCGTGTACATCTCTCTGACGTCACCATTTAACAAACACTCGGCAGCTGAAAGGCGCTGCGTTATGAACAGACCTTAAGTGAGCCTCGATGGACCTTGGTTCAGAATTTTTTTTGTTCTTCAAAATTTACAGAAGCAATGAGATATTTCTGTGACTTGGAAACAAAAGACTAGCGTTAAATGAAGTGAAAGCGAGGCGTGTGTTTGTTAGAGATAACTATTGCTGTGAAGTGGGAACTACATTCTTGCGACTTAGTGCAAAGGGTGCGTGAGAGCGATGTACATCAGTTTTTTTTTTTAATATACCATACCTGATTTTACGTACCCCTCTTCCCTCATGTTTTTGTTACAAAATGTGTGTCATTCATAACACGAAGTGTCACAATAAATATTCCTGCGCATGGCGCCATCTTGATCAACTAGTGTGTGTGTGTATAATAATAAAATATAGATTTTCTTAACACTTTCTGAATTGTTGGTTGTCGCTAGATGTTTATAGAATTGCCTGTGATCGGAAATAAATTATAAAAAACGAACAACAATTGAAATCAAGCCACCACCAACTACGGAACAGCAGCCGAAAGATCACTTGAACGTTGGACTACTTACGAGTAGCGGAAATGGTGAGCCGTGAAGTAGGGGCTGTAGGCAGTAATCCATTAAATTATGAATATCTGATTGCGTAAACTGTCTAACCTAACCCACTGTAGATCATCTTGTACTATAAAAAAAAGGGGGAGACCAGAAGCTGATGAGTAATGAGGTACTAAACTGCTTTACAGCCCAGTAATACATTAACAGGTCAACATGTCGCCCGCAACAGGGAAACGAAAACGATGTGGCATTAAATTCACAAAGTAATATTAAAGAAAGTGGTAATCTTTCGATTAACATGCAGGTAAAGCAATCAACAGGCATGATAAAACTTGCAAATTATTACCAAGAAAGTAACTAATGACTTTTCATACGGAAATGAACAGAAGATAATTGGATCGGTTCTGCGGTATAACAGCCATATTATTCATCTCAAATGATACTCGAAGAGTACCAAGTGTGACTAAACGCAAGTGAAGGTCAATAAACCCAAATCTTAGGCGGATACCCTATGGTCAGTTCTCCAAATCAAAAGTGAATGGTGGCTTGGTACCTTTAATGGAGAACCCTGCTTTTTCCTACATTTTTCTCTAAATTGTGTGTCAGGGCCAGGTTGTACATGCCAGTAGGACCTGTGTGCGAATTAAGGAATTTTTACAGGGGGGGGATGAAATGTTGACAAGAAAATAACGATAGATCATATGACAAACACAGGGTGGGGGATTTCCCCTCTCTGCCCCGGTAATTCGCACACTAAGTGGGACTAACAAGTAGCAGCTAAATCACACAACCACTTTACTATAATTAAAGCACAAATCTTAATTTTGAGTAACTCCTCCAACTGCACTCGAAGTAGTTCTTTGTTCTTCACAACTAGGAAAACGAATGTCTCTCTGTCGTGATTAATCTTCCTTTACATTGGAAACACATCCACTGCAGTTTTGGTTTATTGGGCAGCTTAGTCTAGGCTCCTACCACAAACAAACAAAAAATTATAATCAAATACAAAAATAACTTACCTTAACTTTACAGATTAGTTTCTACCCTTCACTGACAAGGACAGCTCATTTTTTTTATCTACAATTTTTACACAAGAACATTTTTATATTTACAAGTGTTCAATACCGATCTCACATGGGGTAAGAACGGGAAAAGGGATAATGGAAGCAGCTATTCCCCGGACCTGTTAAACACCGAAGACAATAGTGCTTTCTCTGTTTTGCTACCTAGTTTCCAAATTTAGCAGCTAACCTCTCAGCTGCTGAGCTGACACCCTTTTTTATTTGTGTTTGTGTATCCTATATCCTCTTTCACAGTTCCCTCTTTGCTTTGCAGTTGTAAAAACAAGGTAAATTAACTGCAAATCTTTTCACAAATACACATTGTCATGGCACAAATTGTTTGTATTACATAACACCCGTTTACTTTTGTTGCACATACCTTATTTTTTCCACTGTAAAGAACAAAGTTGAAATGATTTTATTAAAAACATAACTTTCGTCAATATCAATGAAGGTAATTCACTTCACCGTAAACGTACAGAAAAGATATGCACATGACCAGCTTTCAGCTAGCACGTGCATTTTGAGCTCATATGTTTTTTCTTCTTTCAGTGTTGTCATCTCAGAATATATACCTCGAACTTGAAGAATAATAAATAATAAGAACTCATGGCACGACTCTACAACGCTCGGCCGCGTGGTTGAATGTACGATGACAATGTTCGAAAAAATGTCATATCATATTACAGTAGAGCATAGATTATCCGGATTAATTGGTGGACCGATAGTCTCCGGCATAGGCGTCGTTAGCTTTAAAATATTGGTGGGGGGCATTCTACATTTCACATGTTTAAGTTATTTTTTATACACTATACAATTTGGTTTGGTTTGGTTTAATATGCTAGAAGAAATTTAATGATTAGTAACTGTTAGTCTATAGTGCAAAAACTTTCATTCATAATCATTCGAGAACCCAGGGACGAACCCAGGAAGGGGTGTGTATGATATATTCCCATCACCGACGCCCGATAAAGACATTAAAAAATTGAATTATAAGAAAAAATACACTAAGAAAATAATATTCTAAAAAAAATGTCATTCCCCCTCCCCGAAATAAAGTCCTGGGTCTACCCTACCGTAGTAGCACAGGCCATTGGGCCGATGTATATATATGGTCGGTATTGGTCGGAATCGTCCATTTGTCATCCGGTCGTTTTCGGGACAATGAAGCACATAGGCCCGACGTTCGAAATCATCGAGGAAAAAACATCATTTTTTGGGACGATTAACACCCAATAATTGTCGGCTTGTTTCGTCTACCTTACATCGGGATATTGTCGCTATTGTTCGCATATGGTCAGGAAATCGCCGATAATTGTTCGTCGGGAAGTCATCGAAAAAGCGTACATAACGACCTTTCCCCGATCGTCGGGGCCAACTTTGACTGACCATTTATGGACGTCGGGCCGATCATTTTGTGCTACTTGGGTAGTCTTCAAGGCCTACAACAACAATGTTACAAATTCGACTGTTTTACCTGAAAAGGAAATCATGTTATTCATATCAAAATTCAAAATAATACACATTCAATAGAATAGATTCAATTAATTGACCAAAAGATCAAAAGGCAGTCAGCTCGAAGTTATCAATCTTATTTCTCAGTGGCCAGTACCAAACTGTGTATTTCCTCTTTCATTTATCGAAACGCAAATCGCAGCAAACCTTTCATTTGTCAGCAAAAAGGTCTTGATGAGTGTAACAAACTGCCACATGATTCACTCTTTTCTGTGTCATGGTAGAACGCAAATAAGTTTTCAAGCGGTGAAGAGTACTGAAACTTCTTCTTGCTTCATAGCTTGAATTTTGTAAAATCAACAGCAGTCGAAAGAGCTTACCCACATTTGAAACTAAAAGCTTTTCTTCAAGGCTCATTTCACGGAAAGCAATCACTGTGTCCTTAATACTGGCAATCTTTTTGTCCTTCAGGAACAATCTGAACTGTGAATCTAAAGATCATGTATCAATTTCCGGCTATTACTTAATATCTCCACAGTTCTCTCCCGTTAGCAACACATTTTCCATCAATAGAGCTTGCTTAGTTACTGGTTGGTCGAATTTATTCTTTAATCCCAAAAGAGCTGAGTCAATCATTTCGTAGTATTCTCTTTTGTATTCGTCTTCAGCAGATTTATGTTCATTAACAGGTTGAGGTCCTGTAAGTCTTTTCTGTAGTTGCTTCAGTCTCGGAAGGGCTACTGCAAAAAGATTAAGCTCTTCAATTCTTTTTCTGGCAATTCGCAAATACCACAGAAAACTTTTCTTCAGAACGCAGGTCACTAATGGCACTTGAGATCGATTACACACATTTGAGAAGTCCTGACTTGAAATGTTTTATTCAGCAATTCGAGAGCTATAATACAGCCAAGATATATGACTCAATTTTCGAAATTCTGAAGCAACCCACTAGCTTTCTCGTATTTATCTTCAATCAACTCCTCCAGAATTTGCAGTATGGTTTCATATTTGTTTAAAGCTTCCTCAATCAGGGATTTTCTATACAGAAACTGAGTTGGACATAGAGGACGTATCTTCGAAATGTTGAAATTCAACAATTGCAACCATTTATTTGGCCCTATCGGTAAAATGCCGGTAAGTTCGCGACCTTAGACATAACACAGAAAATTATTGGCGACGCCCGTAGTTTCCGGAAAACCGATTTTAAGGATAATTGATTATTAGCGCTTATTTTCATGAAAGCTTGCGATTTGGGTGAATAGCCAATTGAAACACTTACCTTACAATAAAACACCATGTGTTTCAATTGGCTTCTCACCCAAATCGCAAGCGTTTATGAAAATTAACGCTCATTTTCAAGCCCGCTTGCGTTGCTTGCGATTAGGGTGGGTAGCCAATTGAAACACGTGTTACAACACTTAATAAAACTACATCACGTATTTCGATTGGCTACCCACCCTAATTGCAAGCAACAAATGTGGGAATAAAATCTACTTACCCATCCAATCTTGCGATCTCTGATATAAGTTTGGTTTTATTAGTTTTAGAGTAATGAAAGAGGACAGTTAAAGAGCAATAATAATAATAATAGATTTACTGTACTCGCAAACAGGGATGCAACGCGAGTAAAGAGCGTATACCCAACTGAATATTTTATGCATCACCGTATACCTATAAAATGTATGAAGTACGCATGTAGGGGGATAGTAACCGGAAGGTTTCGTTACAACGAGCGAATCGTACACACCCGTAAAAAAATAACATTACATCCCTGCCCACAAACGAAAATAAGTACAAACATATATTCTTCGGTTAGAGTAATCTTTCATGAAGTTATTCATTAGGTGCGGCTCAGTTTGTGAGTTTATTCAGAGCTTTCTACTGTAGAAAGGCTCTGATTTATTCCTTTCATTATCGAAATATCATAGTGATGCGTATCACTTTTAAAGTATAAAATAATTATGGCAGAACTCATCTACATACTATTACCCTAGAATCAATTCATTTGTGTTCATTATTATATAATTTAAATCTCTACCATTTAACCTTAGAGTATGGAAAAAGGAAGGAGATTCCTTACTTTAAGTGTGTAACCGGTTTCTTTATTGATAATGGCGGTAATCAAGTTTCGTAGTCTAAACGGATCAACCATGACTTTTACCATCACAAGAATCTTCAAGGCATAAAGAAAACAGCTACACGCTTAGAGTAAGGAATCTCTTTTTTCCATAAATTGTAGAGGTTTAAATTATATATGTAGCCCAGTTACAAACACGGCCAGGTCCATTTTTGTCACAAAATGAATTAGACATTGTTTCTGTCAGGAGGTTTCAGCCTCTATGCAATACTAAATCTCTCTCGTTACAAAAACTGCCAGAGACGTGTTAAAAATGCATTAGAAGGAAACACAGGAAGAACGATCAAGGTCCATTTTTGAAAGTTGTTAGAAAAAACGCATTTTAAAGTATAAATACTTCAATTTCTTTTTTTTTTTCTTTTTGCTCTAGGCATATCTTCGACCTTAAACAAAGATGCCCAAAGCAAAAAGAACTTTATGCGTTTCTTCTCACATCTTTCAAAAATGGACCTTGATCGTTCTTCCCGTGTGTCTTCGACCTCAAGCAAAGATGCCCAAATCAAAATTAACTTTAAATTCAAGTGCTTACACTTCAAATGAGTTTTTTTCTCACAACTTTCAAAAATGAACCTTGATCGTTCTTCCCGTGTACCCTTCATTTAAATACGTGAGTGTGGACCTGGTTTGTTTGTATTGGCTGGACCATCTGGGCTACTCATATAATAATGAACACAAATGAATTGATTCTAGCGCAGCAGTTTGTAGATGAGTTCTGTCATAATTCTTTTATACTTTAAAAGCGATTACGCACCACTAGGATATTACGATAAAGAAAGGAATAAGCTCACATACTGCTACGTGCCTAATGACTTAAATTGCGTTTAGATAACCGCCGTCGACCCGCCGACTTTTGCTTATGGGGTAGTAATGTAAGCAAGGCATAATCGATGCTTTACTGTATTCCTCCCTATTAGTGACGACGCCAGAAGGGACAGGGCACGGCCGATCCATGTGGATATGACCCTCTGACCGTGGCGTAGGGCAATGTATCCTCCCTTAAATGTGAAGGAGTTTTGTGAGATCATTGAACATGTTGTCAAGGCCACTTGCATTATAACTGTAGGACATAACATTGACGTGTGTTTAGGGTTACAAACTTTTAATTGTCACATGCAGGACAAAATTTCGAAAAAAAAAAAAAGCTAACTTTCCTTTAAAATGCCGGACACATTGAATTTGCAGGAATGAACGAACACTTTTATTGGCAGAAGTGCGTCGTGAAATCCATAAACACAAACTGAAAACACAGCAACAATATTCTTCTATACGCTTGTTCTTACAAAATAATCCAGTGCGATATATCGAAAGTAATAAAACAGACACGCACCCTAACAATTATTACATACTGACAATTACCACTCGTGACAATCAAATTTAGCGTAAATAACACAAACCCAGGCATAGTAAACTAATAACGTGTTGCTTATTTTAATTTTAAAAAGCCGTGCCTTTTCAGGAAAATACGAAATGATGGTTGACAACCCTATGTGTGTTTCAACATAGCCACTTTTTCGAAGCGATTTTGCAAAAGCATTACATACAAAGATTTCTCTCCCTTTTATAGTATGTTTTTATTTGTACCTTGCCTCCAGCCTGACTATTTCGGCTGTTTTTGCTCAGACAAAGAATTGCATCCGAATTGCCTTGTAATTCTTGTCCCGAAGAAAAGAAGAAATAAAACCCTACAGACAAAGAGAGATAATCAAATTCATTGAATTCTTGTTTAGGTCATATTCCGCTTAGCTCACTTTCCTCTTTGCTAGATTTTTGAACTATTGCAGAGTGATATTTTTCTTGCTAGTTTGGTAACCCCCACCCGAATCTTCGACCATCACGAAGCAATATTATCCTTCATTTAAACTATTGGTGTTCATTTGTTTTGACATGGGATCGGAGGCGTTTAGTTCGTTTAAACTTTCTTAAGCAGTCGACTCACGACTGTTTTAGATACGCGTGATTTTCGGGAATGTTCGTGTAGGCCTACGTAGTTTATTTATTTATTTTGCAAGGCCGTCGGCAGGCAGGGGAAAGGGGGACAAGTGCCCCCTTCCTGGATTTCAGATTTTATATCAAATACTATTCTATTTTCATATATCTGATGTATGTTTTTATGCTTTTCACTGCATGCATTCCATAATGAGTTATTCGGGATTCTCCCCTTACATTTCCTTAATCATAATTATTTCAATGTATGTAATCACAAATAGGCCTACGCCAATTTATACCCACCAAATATCTCGGCTATGTGAAAACATCGAAAGTAAAAAAAACACGAATGCTATTATTGTAATATTATGTAAGTTTCATTTCTTGTGAACGTACCATACTCTGTTTTATATAGTTGAAGCAGTTCCTCTAGAAAATCAATAAAAAGAACTCTCTCTCTCTCTCGCTCGCTCGCTCGCTCCCTCGCACACACACAAACACACACACGCGCGCGTATTTATATAAAAAAATTAAAATGCACAAGTAAGCCAATCGTAACATACATATTTTTTAAATATAATTTTAATTTTTAATTTTTAAAAATACCTAACAAATCAAGAAAAACAGTGACATTTTGAAAAGCGACTCATCTAACATTAACATTAATGAAATGAACTATTTTATTTTAAAGCTAATTCTTTTAGCCGAGATAATTGAAAGTCACTAACTTAAGCCGGCATAGCTCAGGACTTCACATTGCTCATCAATAACAAATATTTTCAAATTATGAATTACTTCATTTGATAGAAATTCTTAAGAATTATCCAACCCATTTTCTAAAATGCCGTGTTGTGTATATGTTTTTTTTAAATTGAGCGTGATTACCAAGCGCTCTCAAAGCGAATCTGAATTTGAATTTTTGAAAGGTTTTTAGATAATTTTGGCTCAAGCCGATGGATGATGCTGGGTGAATGGAGAACAAATTTTACCTAGCAAATCTCTTCTTCGATAGGAATTCGTGCACTTAAAATTATCTCGTATTAATGTTTGTTAAAATATGCTATATCTGTAATCTTCGACATCAAACACAAGATTTGATAAAAATGCTATTACTCACCGTTTTTAATTTGCCTGAATTATTGAAAGTCTTCTATGTCTGATAATGTTATGCCATCTCGGTTTTTGTGACTTCAAATTCTCTAATAGTCATTGTAGTCATTGACTACATTAATTTCTATTGTAATGAACAACGAGCTATAACATGAAAGGCATTTGATGATCCTGAGTCTTGATAATTCAAATATGTTGGATATGTTAGTGTTCGGCGTTACTGAGAAGTCACTGTCAAAAAATTTTGTACTGTGCTCTGAGTTCAGATTCCATTAAGTTACTTTGAAAATTATGATGATTTCAATTTTATTTTATGTTTGAAATTATTTTATATCGTTCAGCAAACTACTAGCAATTCTTCCCTAGAAAGTAGAAAGGAAATAAAGTTTCCAGGAAGTATCTATAGGTGCCTCGGAATTTCCACCTTTCCATACATGGTGAATTTGGTACACTGCAACAATTGACTGTGTTAATTAAACACTTTTCGGTGTCCCGAGAAGACCAGCATTTTTTTTGTTGATACAGTTTGTTGTGTGATTTCGGTAGTTCAACACTATGATAGTATAAATATTGTGTTGAATCTGCACTGAAAGCACATTCATTGTGTTGAATCACCGAAATCAACATTTTATTGTATTGATTTAACACAAACAAGTGATTGTCGCCCTGGAACACCATAAAGTGGCCACCAATAGGACATATGTTTCTGTGTACTTTCTTGCTTTGCCTTTACAAATGATAGCGCTACTAGAAGGAGAAAACTCAAACCAACCAGAAAATTATGTTTAATAAAATTGTACGCCCATAAAAATAATTTTATCTTATCTTTAAAAAATGGTAAACCATAGAATGGTAAAATGGTCTAATGAAACGTTCTGTAATCGTATGTAAATAAATAAATAAGTATAACTTGCTCCTCTTCATGATTCATCTGTAAATTTCTCCCATATCTGTGACATTGACGCTGTGACATATATAATATTCAGCCGTTTTCCATTCACTGCTGGATGAACGCCTCCCCCATATCTCGGTCTGCTACTATCCATGTAGCTCCTGAAAAATGCTTGATTTCATCTATCCATCTTACATTTGTACTTCGTCTCGGTCGTTTCTTTTCTCTAGAAATCCCATGCAGTACATTTCTCGTCCAACTTCCATCTGTCCTTGTAGCTATGTGACCGGCCCATCTCCACTTGATCTTCTTCGCAGCCTTGATTACATCCTCTACCTTTGTTTGTGCGCGAATCCATTCATTTGGCTTCCTGTCCATCCTGGTTATTTCTAGTATGCATCTCTCCATTGCTCTTTGTGTGACTCTCAATCTTTGAGTCGTTTGCGCATTTAATGTCCAAGTTTCACAGCCGTACATCACTACAGTTAAGACACGCTGATTATAAACTTTACGTCTCGAAAGATGAAGTGGATAAAGTACTTCGAGGGATGAAGAACGGAAAATCGCCAGGAGAAGATGGACTCACAGCCGAGATGTTTAAATGGGAAGGTGAAAAATGAAAGAGGAACCTGCTAAATTATTCTCGATGTACCTGAGGAAGAGAGAAATACCGTCAAGTTGGAACAATCCTGTTAAAATTTTATGTACATGAAAGGGGACAAAGAACACGTCGAAAACTACAGACCAATCAGTTTGCTGTCTGTTCTATACAAAATGTTCACCAAAGTTATTTTGAATCGTATTGAATGAGACTTAGATTTTAACCAGGGAAGGGAACAAGCCGGATTTCGTCGTGGATTTAGTATTGCAAGTTTACACAAAGTTTGATATTGCATTGCTGCAGATCTGCTACAATCTTACAGCAAACTTGCTAATTTTCAAGTGCCACATTTGCTACAAACTTTAAACGCCAAACTTGCTACAATTTTGTCTTGTTAAACATCAAGCCTGTGGCGAAAAGATTTCTATAGTCTGAACTGGGGCTCGAATCTAAATCTTCAGTTTTGTCTGTAGTCCGTCACTCTATCTACTGCTATATTGCCACACTCCTGAGTGTCTTCTATTTTACTAATTCTTTTATGTTACTAAGAGAGTTTTTGAAGTAAATGCACTGATATGTGCAGAAATTCGAGACTGTGAAAGCTCATCGACCCTGTTTTAGAGCTATGAAGGCTGGGACGATGACAAGGTGTCACGACGACAAGGTGTCATGACGACAAGGTGTCACGACGACAAGGTGTCACGACGACAAGTTATACCACATTTTGTGGGTCAACTTGTCGTCGTGACACCTTGTCGCCAGCGAACCAAAATAAAAGTGATACAACTTGAAGCCAGTGAACCAAGCATTGCGGTACAACTTGTCGTCGTGATACCTTGTCGTCGTGACACCTAGTCGCGGTCCCTGAAGGCTGCTTCGTTGGTTTCTCACAAGCGAGGCTCCTCAGAAAAATTATAATGATGTGTATATTTTGCCGCTCGGGTCGATGTCATATTGCGTTTTCGGTCTTTGTATTGCGTATAATGAAAGAAAAGAATAATAAATATCTAACTTGAATTGTTTAACTTATTTTCTGGATATACGTACAACTTTTAAAAGTGTGTAAAACGTAGAAAAATACAAAAGGAAGGAAAGGAGAGGAAATATAAGTAGAAACAAAATGAAATTATTATTATTATTATTTTGTCGAATACCAGCGTTCTAGTTAGTAATCCAACAGTAAAAATCACTGCGTTTATCACTGTAAGAAAACATCAAGTCTAGTCGAAACTTGGTTTAAGCTAGCGTACTATCTAGGAAATTTGCTGCCAGTTTGAGAAATTTCATTGACCCGAACAGTAAAGTACACTCTATGATACAGTAAAATTGTGATACGCTTGTGAAAAATCACGAATCAACCTTCTTCATAACTTATCAATAACTTTTCCCAGTTTCAAATTAAAGGCTTTATTACAGAAACTGTTTTCGTAACGTAAAAGGACGAGTAATGTACTTCGTCCAGCAGAAGAACCGCAGTGTTATGGTTAGAGTGACGGACAACAAACAAATCTGAAGATTGTGGCTTCGAATCCGACTCCAGACTGAAATCTTTTTCCGGCACAGGTTCCATGTTGGTCTACGAACGTTTTTAAAAACAAGGTTTGTAGTAAGTTTGACCGGGAAGGTTTCTAGCAAGTTTGGCGTGCAAGTTTGTAGCAAATTTGCATTTGTCAACTAGCTAGTTTGCTGCAAGATTGCAGGAAATTTGCAGCTTTTCAATGCCAAACTTGCTGCAAGTTTACTATGCTACCTTCGTAAGGAGAGTTAGGTGACAAATACAGTTATCTTCTCGTCCCGGAGCTGCTCGGGGTTTGATGATAGACATTTGGAGTCCTGTTAGTAATATAGGATCAGTAACGGAGCAACTGCCCCGCGCCTTATGTGTCGAGGAGGCCTCCGTCGCACAGTAGAACGAAATCGAAAAAAATGGGACAAGATCCCAAAATTCAAATTAAAAAAATTAACTCGAAAAACATCTTTTGTTGTAGTTAAGTGCGCTCAATGTTGCCAGGTTTTTCAACATTTTCAGTGTGCTGTTTTTTTTTTTTTTCATTTTCTGTCTGCAACTCCAATTGAGACAAGTAATTTTTTATGGGAAATGTGGTAGATTTTCTAGTTCACCTAGAGTGTAATCATAACTTTAATGTAGCTGAGAGTTGTATCCTAACATTTTTGTAATAAGTTTTATACATACATCGAAATACTAACATAAACATTTGGATGATTTTCTCAGTTTCATTGAGACAAACACAAGAAAACCTAGCGAGGTTTACCTATGATTTTTCGTTAATATAAAGTTTAGGGTAAATATTTTTAGGACATTGAACATTTAGCTGCCACTAGCTGCAACCTTCTGCGTAAAATCTCCCGAAAATGTAATAAAACGCGTTGCGTGCTTAAATACTTCCGCATCTTTTGTGAATGAAAGATAGCGGGGTAGTGAAGGACTGGTTAACAGTAGTAATGAAATATTGGAAGGGGGACGAATGGGAACTTGTGTGCAAGAGTGATGGATTAGACTCATTAGTGGCATTGGGTGGAAATGGGACACGCACTCTAACTTTTAAGGTGCAGAAGATCATACCAAAGTTCTTACATCTAAAATGGAAAATTTTCTA
>JAGDQP010020547.1:0-33120 GCA_022664845.1 Lepisma saccharinum | reverse complement strand
CATTATGACAAAATGCTTTCCTCGGTCGTCTCGCAATTTAGTAATAATAATCGTAACGAGATAATAATTATTTAACTCTGCTAATGTTCTTACTTATGTAGGAAAAAAGAAATGTAAGTTTACAGAATTGAACGCTGCAGTATATCTAGCAGTTGGATTACCGGGCCACCCATCAATACGTCGCTCCTAAAAACTAGCTCAAAGTTACAAATTCTCTAGGAATGGACAAAAGCGACACTACAAACTCATTCGCTGTATTGAATACGTGGGCAGCTCTTTGAATGTTGAACACCATCTCAGGGAATATTTATCTCCTAAAGATATAAGCTTAAGTTAGGGACAAAAATTATGCTTTGTTTCTACTGCCATAAAAGACAGGTTAGAATATTTTTAGGTCTTTACTCATATTTGGATCAGACCCACCCCGGGAACTAAATTATTCCATCACCATTTTCTTCGTTCACGCAAACTCCATGATCATTTTCTTTACAAGATCGCCCGATAATTACATAATATTAAGTCCTACATAAAATAAATATATTAAAGTATTCAACTACATAGTATGAAGTTAACTTACCTTATTTTACTCTTTATTTCACTCCTCTCGTTGTGCATTTCTGCTGTACAGGTGAAAAAAGATAAACTAGATGGCGCAGTGAATGTAAGTCTCGTCGTAAAAGATAACAGATTACCTGTGTTGCCAGTACAACATTTGAAAAAACAGACAAAAACAACAGAGAGAAATTCTATTTAACACCAGGAGACAATAGCAAATTCTTAGGGCTGATTTTCAAATACGTTTGCGTTGCTTGCTTTGCTTGCGATTTGGGTGAATAGACAATTGAAAGACACGTTACAACATGTAATAAACACACCACAAAACACCACGTGTTTCAATTGGCTATTCACCAAAATCGCAAACAAAGCAAGCTTTCATGAAAATGAGCCCTTACCGAGCCGCTGTAGCTCAGTGGTATGTCGGTCCAGATTGCTGAGTGACTAGTGCGATAGTCTACCGACCCAAGGATCGTGGGCTCGAATCCTGCCTCGGGCATGGAAGTTTGTGAGTATGTTTTAACAATACATACAACACAGTTTTGAACAGTTGAGAACATTACATAATAAAGCCGCTTAGGTCAAATTAAAAAAAAAAAATGTTATAGCATTGGCGTAGCATTCGGGAGGTCATGGGTTCGATCCCAGTGGACGACCATCATGACTGAGGTCTTTCCAGGTTTTTCCTCAGTCACACCAGGCAAAGGCCGGAATGACACCTTCAACATAGGCCCTGACAAATCCTTTCCCCTTCCCTATCCCGCCTTGAGCCTTAGATGCCTAAAGGCCTTAAATACATAAAATTCAATAGCAAATTATTTTTAAAGCAATGTTTCTATTAAATAATAAAGTATTTAATGAATATTAACGTGATATTAAAGATGTCGATTATTGTTTGACTTCCAATTAGTATTTGAACGCAAGCCTGGAAGTAGAAAAAACATCGGCAAGTAGTAAAACATCGCAACGCGTTGGTTTCGCTTTTCGGAAGCCCTGGGTTCAATACCAGAAGCCAACCATCCTAATTAAGGATTTCCAATGTTTTCCTGAGACGCACCAGACAAATGCTGATAAGGTATCCTTAACTACGGCCTGCACCCTTTCCTCTACACTATCACGGTCAGAACCATGCAGAGATGAATGAATTAAATTCGAGAAGTAAGTAGGAGGAACTGAATTCTTATTTTCGACCTTGAGGAAACTTTGGCTCAGGCCGAAGGAAGGATGATGAGAAACTTTGTGGAATGAAGAAAGTGGAAGGAACCGGGAGAACCCCGTGAAAAGTGTAGACAGTGCAAAAAGGAAATCTAGTGTTAAAACAGTAGTCCTGGCAACGATACATGAAACACCTGTGTATAAAATATTATCTAAATCAAAACAGGGTAAGAAAGTGGCGCATTAAAAAATCAATAATCCGAACCAGTTTCGAAAGAAATGTACTTTTTTTTCACACAAAATGCGCATATAACAAGTGTATTTGAATATTTCACTATTTACATGGAAGGAAACTTTTTTTTTTTACCTTTAGTTTTAAGAGGCACGAAAAAGATAATGTTTTAATAATAATAATAATAATAATACAGCCGCCGTGATTATGAGGCCTCCGTACCAACGCTGCGTCTGTGTGTGTGTGTTCTAATATTTTTATATTGCTGGACAAATGACAAGAAATAATTAAATTTTCGAAAGCGACCCCAATAATACTTGTGAATGTGAATGAAATGAACTGCCTGATTTTTTGACTGTTTATTTTTGCTAAGAAATTAGAATACCCGAAATTGCATAGGCGTATAAAGTCGTAAATTACGCGTATTCTAATTTCTCATAGATAATGTCAAAATCTCAGACAGTTCATTTTATTCACATACGCAAATAATACTGGGCCGTTTTCCGAAATTTCGTTATTGCTTTTCATTTGTACAGCATCCTTAAACATATGAAACCTCACACACACAAGAAGCAACGTTGGTACGGAGGCATCTTAATTTTTCTCACTTTGGAATGGAATTTGGTGCTCTCATACTGCCGGGAATTTGGCTTGAAGTTTTCAAAGGGTTTCTTCAGTCCCACAAGGTGAATGTCAGGGTGGTACCTCAACTGAAGGCTTGACCGATTAATACGTAAACTTAGTACGTAAAGCATTAAAGTCATCCTCAAGGATGGATTTAAAAAAGCGTTTCATGAGCATAAATAAGTCATACAACTGAAAATTATCTTAGTCCCTGCTTTTCTTGAAAAAATATGACGAGACACAAATACAAATTATATAGAGTTTAATGTGAACTATTTCTGGCGTATAATGTATGGACTTAGATAATGACAAAATATAGTAAACGTAAAAAAGTGTACAAAAGTGTACAAATGTGTACAGTAGGTGAGAATAAAGTATACAAGATATATGTCTCGTTTGTGCTAAAAATATGTTCACAATGTGCACCAAGAAAAATAGTGCTTTAAAGGTGCTGAAAAAGTATATACAAATTATTACAATCTTGCTTGGAACACATTCGAACACTTTCACAGCATTTTTTTACATAATTCGTACACTTTTAAAACACATTCCCGCTTTTGAAAGTGCCCTGAAAGTGTAAGAAAGTCGTTTTTTTTTTACAGTGTAGAAGTAGAAAATAACAGCTTCGATCAGTTTTACAAATATTGTTATTATTATTACTTTCTTGGTGCCAGAAGAAATTTATATTTGTAACAAGATGTGTTCACAACCCTTTATGATTCCACCATGCTATTAGTGTAATTAAGGCCTCCATATTTTTTTTCAGTGATTACGGGGAGAATCGAGAAAATTATATTTCTTCCTTGTCGCATCAGTAAATTTGGCTACTCGTTTTCCCCACCAATACATGAAAGAGTACACTGTTTTTAATACTGTTTTTCATTGAATTTGGAGTTTAGGAATGAGAAAGCAGTTTAATCAATCAGAGAATTCCTAATGTGATATTATGAATAGAAAAGAAATAATAACAGAATAAGTACATTTGAAGAATTAAGCGAAAAAAAATTGAGAATACAAAATTTTGGTTCCTGATAAAAAAGTACTTCTGGTAGCCCTGGAGACAAGTCATTGTTTGCGAATGTTTCTTTCAAAATGAGAGAATAAAATTTTTCGAATGATTTCCTTTCTTCAAACCGGGAAGGAAAATAGCTGGGGATAAATCGGGAAACTCCCCTGAAACCGGTGTTGAATGGTCAGCCTATTATAATGCGAAAATTGAATCGTGTTATTATAAATTATATTATAGTGGTATAGACAGGAGTACTTGTTCATTTCAGTAGGTAATTTATCACTTGATATTTTACCAAAAAAACTAATATTGAACTATTAGTAAAAATCGCCTTCTATGAATAGAAGATAAAAAGTTTTTTTTAATACTGTGTTTTCCCTCAAAAGATGAATCAATAATAAGGCCGGGGTGGCTCAACGGTTAGAGCGCTCACCTTTGGAGTTAGGGTCAATGGTTCGAATCGTACCATGCTGGCTTTGTGGTGGACAAAAACCGTTTGTGTTTTCTCTGGGTTCTCCCGTTTCCTCCCATTTTCTTCAATCATCCCACTATCATCCATCTGGCCTGAACCAAAGTTGCGTAAGGACCTTAAAAATTAATGAAAAAATTAACTGCATGAATAATTAGTGTGTCTAAAAATTATATCCGAAGAAATACGGTATAATGAGTTGTGCTAGTGAACCAAATATAGCTCTCACTCGTGTTGCTACTGAAACAAGATTCCAAAATTGAAGTCAAGAATTGGGCCATTACTAGCCAAACATTTGTAGCTGACATCAAGAGAACCATTTAAAACAGAATGAATTAGAAGATCGTATATTCCAAAAGTTAATACAAAATGTAAATTTCTGCACTCACATATAGCTTTTCCAATTTACGTTCCGAAAAACTTTTATTATTATTATTATTATTATATGGGTCAGTCTAGTAACTTTACACTTCGGCCCATCACGATTCTCCTTTAGCTGTTAAAATCCACACCCATGCCCGGACTCGAACCCGGGACCTTTGAGCCGATGGTCAACCGCCGCAGACCACTCGGCCGGCTTTGATTCCATGATATGTAGATTATATCCTGGTATAAATTCAATTGAAACATGAAAACCAAAGTTGTTTTCATTACTTATCACTATTTGCAGAATGAAATGAAAAGTGTAAGTTGAAGCATTATTTTTCAGTGCAAATAGCAGCGATTTTTTTTTAAATCTCAACAAACTGATAATAAACACATATTTCTGAAATACTAGACTATGCCCATTTTGTAGCATATTAGGAATTTGTCATCTGTGACACCTGTTAGCCCTTTAATATTTTTGTTAGCACTCACATTATGATTATAATAATGTAATATTTAACAGCTTAACAAGTGAATGAACAAATTAGATTTTCTTTATGTTAATGATCCACTTTCGTTCTAAAATATATGTATGTAAATGTAGTCCGCATATTTGTCTAATATAGACAAATATAGACAAAAATTCCGCATATTTGTCTATATTATAGGGAATATCCACTTTAGTATTTTGTTTATAACGCCATCTTGTGAAGAAATAGACTCACTAAGATAAAAGTGAAGGTCCAGAGGCTTTTATTTCCAAATAAAGATACTGCTTCAGTTCCCACGAAATTAATATAATTTACACACTCCTATTTCTCTAATATTATCGAAACTCTAAAGCACATAAGTGAGGTGAAGGCTTAACTATGACCTTTCTTTCCAAAAGTGTCTCTGTTCCAGTGCGCATGAGGAAGTGAATGGGTTACCGTGATACTCTGAAAGGTAACTAACAGTTACGGGTAATCGCTGAGGCTGGCTTCAATTCACGTTAATGTTACGTCGGTTCCATTCAATAAGCATCAATCAAGAGAAATAGCTTTTCCAGTGAAAAGCTTCTTGTACGTCGTGTAGAGAAAGAGAGAGGCTGATGTTCATGGGAATGAGTGGGGAAAGTGGCAAAACGAAGTAAATGGAGGAGAGAGAGAGAGAGAGAGAGAGAGAGGAGGGGGAGAGAGTATTTCAAAAGAAATTGATGACTTTTTGCGAGCTACATTTGCTACATTTCTGTAATGACTTCTCAAACTTACGTTTTGTTGCTGCCATAAGGGACTGATTGAATCACTTCCGTTGTTAATCAAATTTATCACTTGGAGGTGCTTAGTACTACAGAAAACGATAACTAACATACAGCGAGAAGAAAGCCGCATTGAAAAAGATATACTAACTGGTGATTGAAAGTTCGGGATTTATTGAAATCTGAACTTCTTTTATTTTTTCAAGCCTTTAGGCAAATTTGGCTAATGTCGGATAGATGATTGGTGCAATGAGAATATTGGGGGAAACGGGACAACCCCGAGAAAACCGCCACGCACATGGTATTTGTCCACCACAAAGCCAATATGACACAAGCATGGTTTGAGCCGACGACCTCAACCACCAGATTGAACCACCGCGATCTGTTGGTCGTGTCGAGTTCGAATCTTAGCTGGAGCATGGACATTTATGAATTTTAAAAGTATTGTACTTTAAGTAATCGGGACAGGCCGAAATCAATAGTTAAAATATCTGCTATTTCTTTTTTTAAAAGAAATTAACTGCATGGACATAACTACAATGCCGTGAGACCTTGCATTGCAGGGAGAGAGGTGTCCAGGGTGGTCCAGATGGACTAAAGCAAACCAAGGAAACGTGACAAGCGAAGTCACCGCGAAATTCGAATTTAAAACTTCCTTACAATGGACCAAAGGGAGAAAAATTTTATGCCTGGGCTTACATTTTCATGCAGTCTGGAGAGAATTTCCGATTTAGAAATCTGACAACACAGTTCTGTACATTTGATGTGTATTTTACATGCGGCAAGAATTTTCTGAAATGGTTTACGGAAGATGCTCCTAGAAGAACCCTATAAAATTATCCTTGCAGGGGGGCCAAAATTCTAGTAACACTACTGGTGAAATTTATTTGTTGGTAGACTGATTTGTGGTTAATTTTGTTTCTTTACTTGATTTTAATATAGTCGCGAACCTTTATACTTTTAAAATGGATAAACTTTCTGATTTCATGTGTAAAAGAAAGTTGATACACTCAAACGAAAGATTAATTAAATAATATTAATTGTCCATAAGGACATTTTAATTAAGAATGTCAGCGTAGAAAATTCAAAGCCAATATATCGCTATGCTATTACATTGCCCATAAGAAGAATGGAATTAATAGTTTTGGCGTAGAAATAAAATCTGAAAGATGTATATTCGATTGTAGAGAAGATCAAGTTAGTATTATTAAGGGAATTGTATAGTATGTTGATGTTATTTTATTGAATACTAAATTATGAACTATTTACTGCCATTTCAATTAATACCAGATTAGTTTGGTGCTTTTAATATGTGTAAATGAGTGAATGTATTAGTTAAATTTTTCATTTAGCCAGATCATACAAGTCAAGAGCTAATTACAAGCTTTTAAAGATGAGGACACAACCAACAGGTTTCTGTAATAACAAGTAGCTTCAACACAGGACAATATAACATGTCAATTTTCAATCTCACAGATTAAACGGACTAGGACACTCACATTTTAGGAAAGTAAATAATTACTTGATTGACATTGAATATGAAAGAGCTGTGAAATAGCCTTATTGTGAGTGCGAAACTCCATCACGGTCCATCCATGGTAAGCAGGTTGGAAACACTTACTATCGGAGTGTTGAACTCCACGATGATGTTTGCAGGGCATCAAAAAGTATTCATTCCAAATTTTGCGCAATTATGTTAAACGGTATAGAAACCTTCGCGAAAAGTTTGGCAACACTGACTATTTCTGTGTTTGAGAGATATTCTACCCCACAGTCGTTTTTTGTTAGGTTATCATGCCAAATTTGTTGTTATTTGTAACGGCACAGAAATATTTGCAAAACTTGAGTGTTGTAATAAGTTGGCAACATTGTCAATTGGGGAGAGTGGCCAGAATTTCTAGTTGAAAAAAAGGAACATTTTTTATCAAGTCAGCCAAAAATACAGCGGTTGGTTGGTTTCTTTTCTTATCCCTATTTTGTTGTGAATATACCTTTTTTTCGCGAATATCATAGAACTGTTTATTTTCGTCGATCAGTAATCCTTTTGTATATTTGTTTTCCGTCTCAAATATAGAACACTCTTTACAAAACTTCCTTTTTATCACTGCGCTTTGGAGCAACTATTTTTATCTCCAATATCACAGGACCAACTACGTACGCTTTTTCCCCAGTATATTTTAGCGCAGATTCCTTTCTTCGCAAATATCATGGAATAAGACATGACTATATTTTCTCTCTTGGGATTGATTATCACAGAGAGATCAAAGAAGACAGATTCAACGAGGTGTTAAATATTTGATTTTTCTTCTTTTTCACTTCTCCAGTTTCGCATAAATTATATCCATGTGTGTGTGTTAGAGAGAGATCGAGTAAGAAAGAGAATAGTACGTGGAGATGGGGATTAGAAAAAGGTTAATCTATTTAATGTATTACATCCAATGCAGTTTAGAAAGGAGCTCCTTTCTTCTTCTTCGTGACGTCTAATATTTTATTGAAGATGGATCAGTGTCACGAGGAGGATTATTTATCCTGGGCTACCTGAGAAATCTTGGCCGTTCCGGCAGCTCCACCTGAATCATTACTCTTTCCTGTGTTCACCAACTTGGAAAGTCGTTCCGTTATTTTTTTTCTCTCTTCGTATTTGTTGCTTTTTTTCTCTCTCTTTTATTTTGGAACCGTGATGGCGGAACGGTCACAGGAGAGATTCGATTCCCAAACGATAAATCATGGGGTCTAAGGAAAGAACGCCAGGTGCTTCTGACTGGAAGTCGACCGAAAAGAACGAAAACAAAATTCAATTCCTCAGAGATGGGGGGGAAACACTTTAGGACTTGGGGCAGAAGGAGGAGGCATTGGTAGAAGATAGAGGAACGAAAATAGACTTCCTTGGCCACAGGAGTAGCAAAAAGAACAGCATGGATGATGATCCACAATGTAAACAGCGATAACAAAAGATGAGCAAGCGAATAGATGATATTTGCTGATGTTCTATTAGCTTTGTTTGATATTGGCAGACACGAACTGTTTGCAACTTCCATTTTCTTGATTTATCATAGGGAAAGCATTGTTAAAATCCTTTAAAACTTATCTTGCTTTTGATCTTATCAGATTAGGAGTAACATGACAATGTTTTTTAGATCGTAAACAAGGGAAATATATTAATTAGTGTATTAAAATTATACAGGATAATCCCACATAATACAAACAAATTTGGCAGAAGATTTCTTGATACTAAAAAGAGATAAAAGATATTTTCCTCGTCTGTCGATTTTTGTTTCCTTTTTCGTGATGCAGAGTTTCCAACTCGGAACCACAGATCGAACTTCTAACGATAAAAGGAGTAAATCGGGATAACTCAAAGACGATTAATTTAAGTAATATTTCATTTTCGAGATTTGTTTTGTATTATTACCGTGGATATTTCCAGTTAAAGTGTAATGCCATCTGGTTGACAGTGTTTCCAACTTGGAACAAAGTTTATTTTTTTAATGCCAGCACGTGGTTAATTGGTAACCTGGTATCCCCTGTTGGTGCTAAATAGCAAATGAGAAGTACAGAATGCAGTGTTTCAAACTCAATATTTAATCACATTAGATGTGGAATATCGGTATTTTGATGAATTCATATTGAATATTACTCACAGTTTGCAACACTGCCATGCGATCTTCACAAATGAAATCATCACATGGCAACACCAAGTATCCAATCGTAGTGTCCTTTAAGAAAACCTTTAACAAGTTGGCAAAACTGACAACCAAATTACGGCACATTTTAATGTAAAATATTTACCCTATTGATACAAATCAAACTCTTGAACACTAATTTTCGCTGTAAAACTATCGTTGGCAACACTGACCATTACGACACTTGAGGACGGATGAACTCATAGCTTGCTTTCCATTATGAGCCAATTTTTGTGTAGACCAATAAAGATGGTTGAGGCGGCCGTGACCTTGTCTTACCGAGACGTTTCGAACGACACATCTACAGCCTTCGTATCCCTAACAAACAGTGACCAGATGTGTAATATAGTAATTGCGAGTCGTATGTTTTCCACATGTTTATATACTGTTCGTGATAATACTTCCCTACTGCTAACCAAGTACACACCTCTTAGTTATCAAACACATAACTCAATTCAAAAAGTTATTTTCTAACATCACAAGACCTCAATATAAAATGTAACAAATGATGTCAGATATGTAACATTATAATCAGTACTCCGTTGCAGTTTGATAATAGTATCATAATTCGTAAAATGTGCTGATCAACCGAACATCGTATAGACTCATCCTAGTCTTTCTACTATCAGTAATCTTCAACAGATTAAATCAAAAACTATAAAAGTCCTTCTTAAACTCATTTCAGTAATATTCAAATGTTCGTCTAACGATAACAAGTGTCGTGTTAACTACTTAAAGGTACTGTAATCTTACTTCAATTTTTAGTACAATAATAGAAAATATTATCTGACCACTAAGCTGCATTCAAACCTAACCAAAATAACTTCCTTAGCAACGCAACAAACTTTACCTTGTTGCTAAACTGACGTAGATGAGAGTTGATCATTATACTATGAAAAGTTTCCTGACACATTCCGGGAGAAAGCTAGACAACTGTGCCTGCCTGGAAATATCATGTAACTAGGCTAATAAAAACTTCCATCTTGGAGCTTTCAGGGAAAGAAAAAATCAGAAGCCTCAAGCAGGATTCGAGCACGGGTTCTTTAGCGAAGTTCAGCGTTTTAGGGTCGGTTCTACAATCGACCGCTAAACTTGTAGTCAGCGCTAAGTTGAGGCCAAAACCTAATTTTTGCCAATGAGAATACGAAAAATCCCTTTCGGTAGGCCTACAGGCTGAGGTAGATTTCGAAGTTTCGCTGGGAGCCGGGGCTCGCCCCCCAACTTCAGTGCTTTTGAGAGGATGCGCCTCCTTTATCTTAACCAAAACCTCCCTGCAGAACTACACCACCACGGAGTACATCTTCACCCTCCCACGGTTGGCTGCGCCCCCAAAGGGAAGATTTGCCCCATTTATTGTAACCTACTCTTGGTCATACACCTTCATTGAAAATTTCGTTTCTCTACCTTCAATGATTTGGAAATTGGGTTTTTTGGCGGCCATTTTGGATCCAAGTTGACGACTTTTTGAAAGTTTTCTTATTTTGTCGTGACCTACTTGTGATAGTACAACTTCAAGTAAAATTTCATTTATCCAGCTCAAACGGTGTGCAAAATGGGATTTTGGGCGGTCATTTTGGATCCAAGATGGCGACTTTTCCCAAATGTTGTGATATTTCCCTAAGCTACTCGTCATAATGCACCTTTATGCCAAATTTCGTATCTCTAGCTCAAACGGTGTGGAAAATGGATTTTTAGGTCCGCCATTTTGGATCCAATATGGCGTCTTTGAACTCATTAGGTACCATTTTCATAATCAAAAAGTGATGTTGTACCTTTATGCCAAATTTGATTTCAATACGGTTTAGGCTGTGTATTCTATACAACAATGGTTTCGGCGGCCATTTTGGATCCAAGATGGCGACCGATTTTGCTCATTAACGAACTTAACCGAGCTATTAAGCCTAGGAACAACATATAAAAATTTGGTTCAAATATCTTCAAAATTATGGCCGCTAGCATGTTAATATATATAAATATATATATATAAATACTTTCATATCGTACCGATCTCAGTAGGTATATTTTCTTCGAAATCTACCTAAAAATGAGAGTCGGCCTCAACTTAGCGCTGACTAGAAATATAGCGGCCGTTTGTAGAACTGACCCTTTGTGTTTGGACTTATCACCACCTTAAATATATATTACTGATCTCAACTGATATTCTTTTATTTACCCGGTTTCGATTAATACCCTTAGACTTAAGTTAAAAGCACACACAAACATCCATGCCCTGGGCGGGATTCGAATCCACAAACTTGGAGTCGCTGGCGCAACGCCTCAGACCACACTGTCATCTCCGTCGGCTCTTTCTGTATCCAGCTGAAGACAGTATAGTAGGTTAGAAATACATTGTCCAATACCGAGAACATAAAGGAAGTTACTTCCACTGCTTACGCCACGTTCTGATAACTTTTTTCTATTTGTCAAGTGGAGATCACAATCTCCATCCACTGAGAATATTTTCTATTTTTTTTTAATAGTATTAAAATAGCGATTGATCAGAATTGCACGTTCGATTGCGATAATAAACCGTTTTCTTTTTCTGCGCATGTGCGAAAATCACGCTGGAAGGCGGAAATAAGAACCTACAACCATGCAAAATAAATCTCCCGGTGTATTTGACAGACACCTTTCAGACACATCTGAAACTCTACTAGATATATCGAACAATGTTTCCAAAAAGATTTACGGTGCAGCTGTTCTTTGTGTGTGTGTGTTATAGAGAGAAAATAAGCGCTGTTGCCACGTAATATTTTTTCTACTTGTCGGCTTTAAATAACATTGGGGACGTGTTGGCGTACACACAGACGGTAAATATTTAATCACTTTTGCATAATTAACTAAGCGACCAGAGGCTGAATGACCTGCCGCATGATAAACTTAAGAAGAAACTTCCAAATCAGGGAGGACAACGTCTTGGAAACGTAATACAGGGATTTTTTTTCACCTGTTGCTTAAATGCAAATTAGTTTCTGAGAGAACTACCTTTTCTCTTGCATTAATTCCTAACACTGCTGAACTAATAAAACAATATTCTTTCAATTCTTTTCTTTAGTTCACAATGGTTTTTGGTGTCTTCAAATCTTGCAACGTTAATTTAACTCATTTCCCGACGTCACAGAATGATGAAATTTTGCACAACAACGTAAGTCGGGTAACAATACAATATTCCATTGTTACATTCGTATATTTGTATATTTTAAAATCATTTTTTTAAATATGGACTTCTTTATTCTAAAATAAGTACTAACAGCAATGATATGGAGTTTTGCTGGTTGCCGAACACTTTAGAATTTGGTTCACAAAACAACTTGAGAAACAAAATTAATAAAAAAAAAAGCTTTTTAAAGACATTATTTTCTTAAACAGTTCGTACTAAAAAGTAAAAAAAATAATTTTGTTATGCATGACTTAAAAGAAAAGTATAGGGCGCTCTCTCATATACAGTCACTTTATATATACTTAAATTGGCGCGCCCCATGCTTTTCTTTTTAATCATCCATAAATATAATTATGTTTTACTTTTTAGTACGAATTGCTTAACAAAAGTATGCCTTTAACAAGTTATTATTTTTTTTTCACTTATATTCATAAAAGTACAGTGAAATGTATTGGAGTAGTTTTGATTTACAGTTATATTAAAATCATCCTCCCTCCTTTCTACTTTTCCTTCATCGTCGCTTAATTATTTGCATTTTGGGGAGATTGTACCTTTAATTCAGTTCTTTTAATTTATTAGGAGTGTAGAATTTGGAACAGGTATTTTTTTTACGGAGGGAATATCACACCACCGATACAATATTACATAATAGGTCGACATATGTTACGTAAGTTAATGATGAAAGAATGAGACTTTGAAGGAATCCCATGCTTATCAATGTCAAGTCCTTCATAATGGAATTATCGAATGGCGAGTCTGCTCTATACTGATCTTCCTTAATCATAAACCTTTTCTCATATACAATTGAAGACCACAGGAAAAGAGCTGCTTTGTGAAATTTCTTGATTTTACACTAGAGCATTTTAAAAGTGGACATCATATAAATATCTGCTTGTAATATACTTAGTATGCATATTATCTTCATTTATAATATTACGTTAGAAAGGCCCTTCATAAAACAAACACATGGCACTCTTGGCAATAAAAAAGGACAAAGTATGTTTTTTTCCTGTAGTCTCCTTGCTAAAACTTTGATTGCGATCTACTAAGCATTAGTACTAAGTGTCGGGCTACTACATCTCTTGTGTTGATGCAGTGCTATTTGCTTCGAAATTGCTCATGTTTTAACACTAGTAAGTTATTCACCCCTACTTTCTTACCATTGCTAACCCGTTTCTGCCCACTGTCGACATTTGTCGGCATAGAGTTTGGAAGTGTCTGAAGTGAAAGTTAATTCGTTTGTGAGATATAGAATATTCTTTTATTAAGAGTTGGTACTCACTGACGACAATGGCGTCATCGACCGTCCGCTTCCTGTCACATGTTTTCAGTTGGGGCTTCAAGTTCGTACGCATGTGAGGCAGCACTATGTCATTCTCTCAAAGGTAAGACTATTTCTATTTATTATTAAACGTATTTATTTAAGTTGATCAATAATTTTGTTCTTAAAACATTTGGCAATAAGCATATTAAATGATTTTGGTATTATTCATTTAAATATAGACACAAATTTTGACGTAGTTTTTTATGTCGACAGTGGTTCTAAAAGGGTACACCTACTTTAAATGAGCTTTTGCGTAGTTTTTTTTAACACCAACTTCAAACTGTGTTATTTAATAATTTATATGGATGTTTACAGTGTGTCTCGCGAACCGTAAATGCCCCTGGAGCTTCTTCAATTGTTTCAAGACGTTGTTTAAGTAGTTGTTTCAAAATATTAAAATGTACAATATTGAATATAGCTTTATAAAAGAGAGTTTTATGCATTTCACATAATTTTCTTGATAATTCAATTCATGAGTTTGTTCATTTTTGATTAGACTGTAATGGTTTTTTTTTGTTTTGTTTTTTTGTCTTTTCAGCTTGACTGTTGAGCAGATAGCAGGTATCTTAGAAGAATATGAGGCTGAGGGTATTTTGTCAGCTACAGTGTATCTTGAGCCTCCAGAAAATCCAGCATTAAGTGATGCTGAGTGATGATGATGTACCGACAGGTGACTGGAGCAAATTAACAGCAAATCAACTTCGAGCAGCTACTCTCAAGTGACCGATCAAGAAAGTGGTATTACATTGGTTCGGTATAATGACAACAGTGTTGTAACAGTGATATCAACTGTGTGTGGTACCAATCCAAGTGGAAAGGTAAAGAGATGGTCAAGTGCTTTCAAGAAGGATATCTTTGTCCCCTAACTAGTTGGGTAATATTCTACAACACCTTCATGGGAGGAGTTGATCGTCTTGACCAAAAACATTTCATCATATCGAATTAACATTCGAAACAAGAAGTGGTATTGGCCAATCAATGCCTATCTGCTGAATGTTACAATAAACAATGCCTGGCTTTTATACCGTCTAACTCGAAGCGGGTCTTCAAATGAGTTGGACTTACTAGGCTTCACAAGGTATGTTGTGAGGGGATACCTTGGCAAAACAGCACCCTGCAGCAGGTAGGCAAAGCATGCAAGTTAAGAGGCGTGTACTTCCTGATGTATGTTTTAGTGGAGAAACACACTACCTTGAAACGAGTGTAACACAGGAAAGGTGGAAAAGCTACAGGAAAAATGTGTAAAACTTGTCAATTTGGTTGTCACGTGAACTATAGTGAAGCTTTACAAATGTCATTAAGAAACTTTGGAAATGATAGCCAGTTTTAGTGACTATAGAAACTTTCATTTACAAAGTCATTCACAATGAAAAGATTAAGAATAAGCTTTAATGGTTCAGAGAGGACTACATTCTTTCATGTCATTTTTCTAAGGTAGAAATAAATGAATCCATATGTAAGCTAATATAATAAAATTATTTTTAAAGCTATAATTTCAGAAAACATGGGTATAGATTTTCAATAAGGCTATGTATTCTAGAGAACGTAGGCCCCTACTGCTATTTAATGAAATATTGTGAACTGTTTTCTATTGTCTTTTAGAAAAAGATGTAATATCAGCATTGTAAAGGAAGAAAGTGTTAAATAAATAATAGGACATGTGAAACTTATATCAGTTTTCCATTTTCTATAACAGGTTTCTTCCATGACCACTGTCGACATTTGTCGACATGGGGCAAAAAACTTTAATGTTCCCATTTGCGCTCACTGTCGACAAATGTCGACATCGTTTATTTTTTTTTTGTAATCTATGACCTCAGAATCACTAAAAATGACTTCATACGTCTAGTTAGTCTTTGAATATACCAATAAAAGAAGGACGTTCAAAAATTCTAAATAAAAAAAGGCAGAAACGGGTTTAAAGAACCTGTACACAGTATAATAGTTCAGAAGTCGTGCTCCAGCCACAAATAATCCCAAGCCTATCACGCTACGTGACGACAAACAGGATAACGATAGATGACCTAGGAACTGATGATAAAAGCTTGTCTTACGGACGTTTGCAATGTTTCAAGCTTTTTACGTCAAAGTACACAAACAGTAGAGTTACCACACTATGCCTTTTATGGAGCACGTGAATGGTGGATTCGAGCAATAATGGTACCCCGTTAAATGGAAAATATAACGGAAACGCCTAGTTGAATTCAGAATGCGTTTGGAGTGGATCACTCATGGACTACTGTTGAAAGAAAGGGCGTTGGGAGTAAGTTTCCCTATGTATTATCGTGAACGGTGATGATCCGTAGCGTATCCGATCCTTGCCAATTGTCACTGCCCAAAGAGACTTATTCAAGAGGAAAAGTTATCAAATGGGAACCGGTTTCCTCTCGTACACCTAGGTAAGAAATACCACAACACCACTGGAGGATATTCAAGAGACCAGTCCGACGATCTTTCGCCAAAAGATGTTTTATCTCTAGTATCCAAGAGATTTTGGAAGACCTCTCGCCACCTTTCAAGAAAGGATAAGTCTCTCTTACAACATTGTAATTTCCATACCGACCAACGTGCTAAGCAACACGTAATTTCGTGGTTAGCATCCGTTTACAGACAAGAATTCTTAGGCTGGTTCAACATGACATGTAGCATATAAGATTATATTAAACGTATGGTACGATGCGAGTGCAATAAGATATGTGGAATTCCTATAGAGATACGGCAATACAATCCTCAGATATCGATAGAATGAACTTCAATTCAGCAGTATCCCGATCAACAGTAACAGTCGAATATTCAATAAGAACGTTACCACCTAATATTAACAATATACCTTTGAACACTACTATCTGTCAAAAGAGTTAATATTATACTCGCTGTTGCGAGACGAGAATGAGTGGTCTCAGTACAGGAAAAGATTGCAAATGAACATCGGAGATCATTTGGAACTGGTGATTTCCTCACACAAACAATTTTGCTAAGAACATTTCAATTAATTTAATAGTCATCTGGTGAGGGGTTCAAAGAGTTATGATCTTAATTTTTAGAGATGTTAATATATCGACGCTTGACTATTAAATTGACATCCTATTAAATTCCTATACAGATATGTCAATATTATATTCATATACATTATTTGTAAATTATTGTTAAATAGTCTAAATGAGTTTCAAAATGTAATTCTCTATTTGAGAAATGTATTGAGGAAAGGTGCGATAAAGCTGAGAAATATCCAGCTAGTGTTAGTAGTAAGCTTCACGTTCTTACCAGTATTGTGCAGAGTCTTGCGTCTAAAACCTTTCTTAATGTTGATATTGACTGAATAGGTTGATATGATCCTGAATTCACTGGATCATTATTAGTTAGAGAAATTGGACCATGTAAGTAATTTTAATTCTGGTGGATAGGGACGAGTTCTGACTAGAAGTGTGTATAATACAGCTAGTACGAAAGGTCCTTCATTAATATGACGATATCTGATATTGTCCGGCCGGTGTGTTAGTTTTCGTGTGGCCCACGAAAGATCGTATTTCTTCTTAAGCGATGGATCATTAATATCGCATAAGCTTCACCTTTGTTGATCGCTATTGGCGCTTGTACCTTTTGGTGTAATGGTACTGTCTTGAGTTGAATCAATATTTTCAACGTGGAATACAAAAATATCCAGTTCGTAGGGTAGGCGGTTGTGCGACTGATCCCATTACCTGATGAACCTTGTTTCCAGAAAAGTGTTGAATGTTCAATTTCATATAGCTTAATACATATTCTATTACACTTCAGTCGTTTGAAAGCTATTAATAGTTGCTGACAATCCTCTGATATCTTCGTCGCAGGTTTCGTACTTCCTCATTTCCGGTTCATTTGTACTCATTATACAAAATTTGCACCTGTGTCGTGTATGCATCGTAGCGTTGCCGTGGTGTGTATGATCGAGTTTTTCTTGTCTGAGAAAGGTTAAGGCACAATTCATTCCAACTATTTTTTCTTCTCCAAGATAAAAATGTGCCAACAATACACATCCATGTGTTCCGTAGTACATAAAGATATCACTAAATGGCAGTATGTATTACTTTTCGCACGGAAGGCACAGAACATTAGTGCTGAGTCAACCGTCGTGCTGGATGGACGTTACTCGGCGTGAAGAGCGCTCGTGTGTGAAAATAGCCGTTTTCCGAGGGCACAATGCCAAAGAATGCCTGAGGGAGCTGAGGGTAATAATACCTTGCCGTATCTCGGACTTGAGAGGACATTGTCATTGCTATTAAACGTGAGCTGTCTCGACTCCAACCTGATCCGGTGGAAGGTATTGCTTACCACAGTACTAACAATATGTTCTTGATGCTCTCGTAGATGATTGCTAGGGCGTGTGTGTGCTCTCCCTTAGTTTATGTATTATCAATGCAAAACTGTAACTAATAAACGCGTATAGCACAATACTTTGGTTCATGACATTTTTCGCACTTCCATACCTAGATCTGATACACATGATATGCACTGTCCATACACAGTCCAGGGCCTGCACTGTTAAGGTTCATATATTTAACTCTACCGAACAGTGTTTCCTTCCATTTGTATATTTCGAAATTGCACGCTGGTGCTGCACCTCTTAAAAAAAAGTTTCCATTACTTATGCCCCACCCCTAACATTTATAGAAAACTACTAAATTCTTTTTCTTCCACATGAGAAATTTTGTTCAATGATTTCCGTAATTTAGAAAAGAAAAACGAACATTAGTGAGTAGCAAATTATCTGTGTATTATACGAAAGCAATACTTACATGGCATTTGTCTAACTTAATTTGTATTACACACTACGAAGAGGAAGATCAGCTCTTACACTTAAAGAGATTCAATCTCTTCATTCAATAAGTGGAGCTGGCAGGGAAACTCTCAAATGCTTATAATACAAAGGTCTACTCTGTAACTGAAACCTTTGGATAGACAATTGTTAACAAGCCATTTGCTACAGCTGAGATAGACAACCATTTGTATTACAAAGATTCATCAACAGATAGATTGGAATACTGGATAGTTCTCAGAGCAGTGAAAGTAAATAAGGTAAGGAGTTTGAACAATTGTTGTTGATATTATTAGTGTTATAGTTCTATCACAAAGAGCTTGTTTACCGCACCTGCTAAGCGAGTTGATCTTGTCAGAATTTACGACTGACAAGAAATGAAACGCAAATTCAAACACATTAGCGACGTGCAATTTCTATTTTTTTTTCACTGTCCATCCACTTCCAGCGTACATCAACGCAATCCCCAATTCTTAGATGTAAAACTCACGAAGTATGATTATTGTATCAAATTTAGCACTTGGAACTGTCGCCACATGCGATATATTTTGCGTCAAAGTTGACATACAAACCAATTCTAAAAAGATTATTCGTTATTCATTTCCATGAAACAAAATTTAATTGAATAAGTCCTACTTGTTTGTAAATAGACAATAAGTTTATATAAATAATCTTTATGATGATTTTAGTTTGTGTATTGCTCCCACTAATACAGAAATTTACACATTAAATTCAAAGAACCGAATTCCGCTCGATTTGAGCAGAATATTTCATCGGAGAAGTGATGAAAGCATTTCACTCGAAAAAGGTGGAATCTATGGTACGTATTCCACTTCGATGGGAACGTACATAAATTTTTAAGGTAAATTTCCATCTACTGTATTCAGATAAAGTTTTCATCTTTTGAACACGAAAATGACACAAT
This sequence comes from Lepisma saccharinum, assembly GCA_022664845.1. NCBI lineage: Eukaryota > Metazoa > Arthropoda > Insecta > Zygentoma > Lepismatidae > Lepisma > Lepisma saccharinum. Next base: position 13,586 of record JAGDQP010020547.1, on the reverse strand, counting down.
AAAATGTTGAAAATGTAAAAAGTTGGAAAAGGAAGCATTTATTAATAAGTAGTAAGAAATAAAAGTAATGTACTTATGAATAAAAAAGAGTAAAAATCTTAATCTCGGGAATATTTGAACGCAGTACCTTTCGGCCAACTATCCAATGCTGTAGTATTGCCAACTCCTCTGTAGCCTTCCAATTTCGCGAATACGCCTTCGAAATGGTTTATTTGTGTCTCGTCAGATACTTGAGAACAACGATCAAAGATATATTTACATTTCTTAATCCTGACGTCTTCTAGTATATTTTTGTCACTGAGCAAAGTTTTCAGGTTTTCTGTTGTTGTTTTATCACTAAACGAAACGCTATAAATTTCACGGTATAGCTTCTTCGTCTTTCGATAACCTTCACAGTAACAAATGGTGGAGAATAAACTTGACTAGAAGACAAGAAGCATTGTGAATAACTCTAAAAAGATGAAAAACGCTCTTCTTACGTTTGGAAAAAAAATTACATCCCAAAGCATTGGATATCAATATAAAAAGGGCATATTTTCCATCCAAAGTGAGAGCGTTTCGTTGAAAACCACACTTTTCGATTGAAAATTCCGCTCTTTTGGTTTAGTGTGTATATTGCATGCGCTGCGGAGACAAATTACGTGACTTGACTGAATTTCTTTGTTTGTAATTTATCCTCATTCAATTTAAATATCGTCATATTAAGCTTCTTTCAAATCTATCACTGACTCCTGTTTTCTTTATCTATTTGCCATTTTGGAGATACTTATTTTTACTTTACTCCATTCATATAGTTTGTCGTATATCTTCTTCTCAGTTACATTTACTTCGCTGGAAGTTAGTTTAGTTACTCCTCTCGTGATAATCTCGTATTTCACTTATAAGTTTCAGGAAAACGTGAAGAAAAAATCAGAGAACATTCGAAAAAAAAATGTAATTCCGTTTTTTTTAATATTTCTTATCCCATTATTATCTTTCTCTTACCGCACAACGTCAGGGATAGCAAAATATACATACTCTCGTCTAAATATAGATATATGTCTGAAAGGGCAAATATATGGGAATTGGATTTCTTTTTTTAAAAAAGAAAACAAATACTAAAATATTTTTAGCGTGTTTCTTCCCAAATTTCGAGTTACTCTTTCCTTAAAATCGCAAAGAAAACAAACTCTGCACACAACGCTGAATGTCAGCTTGAGCAATGAAGAACGTTATTGTGACCATTCTATCGATAGCTTTCTATATAGCAAGATAACATTCCGACAAAACGTTTCGTGTAAAGAAGAAGATACTACTTAGCTTTAAATTATTGAAATCATGACATATTTCGATATATAATAATTCAGAATCATATTCAATCCACTACTGGATGAGTCCTCTTCCGTAGAGAGGAGGTGGTCTACTGCTCCCACGTTGACCAGACGTTTTGGGAGAGAAGAGCTCTAAACTGTGGTCGCCACTGTCTATTATTCACAGTAGTTCTCCAATTGTGCTCACGATGCTGGGTCAACACAGAAATTTTGAGCCTTTACCGGGAATGGAACGCGGGACCGCTCGCACTGATGTCGAGCGCGATGTCGATATATATATTAACCAACACATGTATGAAAAAATAATTTAAACTAAAGTTTACCCACTAAAGTGGATAGAGATCAAACACTAAATATTATTTAACTTTCGGTTTACTTGCGATTTCTTACCGTATTTGAGTCTCGAGGAGGTGTAGCTGATTGATGTTCATTTGTTATACATCGGACAATAACTGTAAATGCACTATTTGTACACATTGGATACATTTGGACATACTTACTTTTCCCTGAAGAAAGAACACTGAACTATTCCTAAAGGACCTAGATACCTAGTAATTATGGGAGGATATGCTGATATTAGACATTAAAAATAGCACTGATATTTTATTATTATATTTGATAGTTTTGAACCAAGTTCTAGCAAAGAATCTATCTTGGTTCGATCTGAACTTAGAGTGATCAGAGCAAGTTACTTCTATATTTGAGAATCATGCCCTTAGATACACGTGTCTCTTATTTTATTCGCTACGAGGAGAAGGATGTAAATGTTCCTTGAATAGAGTCCATAACACTTTCATTTTTTTCTTCTACTTGTTTTCCTAATACACACATGTAGGCTAAAGTTCGTTGTTTCTATCAAGTTTATTGGATACTAGAGAATGTTCTGGTTCTGTTTAAAGTTCCATTACGTTTAAAACAAACTAAGCGAAAGTCGATTGAGTTCACTTTAAAACACACAAAGCGCAGCGTGGAAATTCACAGTTCGAAGTCGGTACTGCAATTAGTGTAAGTAGCATGCGGTGTCAAAGTTTTGACTGGTTTAAATCATGTTCGATTTTGGGTTGTCGCGTGTTTTTCTGATGGAGTACACGTGACATGTCTGTTATGGATTTTGGGAAACGAAATTAAAGAAGATGTTTGCTTCATAAGGGAAGGAGATAGAAATGGGAAATAACCTTAGTTGGGTCTCCCTGGTTGTCACATGTACTGAATTTTGTACATGGTTTTCGATACTTGTTTTAATCACCAAATATTCATAGAAACACGTCACTGAGAGTCTTTACTTAGGATATTACATATTAGTCATTAATTGAAAATTTTAGAATATTTGCAGTCACGTTCTGGAAAAACTTTCTTTAATATTACGTGCCTAATTGTTGGTTAATTTCCTGCTGTGCTAAGAATTCGCAGGTGCGATGTAACAAATAAGTCTTATTATTTTTTGTAATGATTGATCGTGATCAATAGTTCAGAGAGGTCCTGTTGTTCATTTCTGCTTTGCCAATAATTATTAGAAGAGCCTTGTTAATTTGCACGTGAGATGTTGTTATGTCATTTTACTTCTCGCTGTATACTTCCTATTAGTTGTGAATCACAATAACCATGAGTTCCCATGTTATTGCTGGAAACCTGCCTGATGTAATGTTTATAGGAAGATGATTGTTTCTCACTTTTTAATGGCGTCGCTTGCTTTCGAATAAAATTAATGTCTACTGTTCGTATGTTCTGTATATATAAAAAGGGATGATTTTTACCTTTGATTTCTTTGAATATTTTTATAATTTTACCTATTATATTCTATAACTCTCATCATTCCAAAATATATAATTAGGCTTCTCATATAAAGAATAGACAGGTTTCAGATATGGAATATTTATAATGATATCGAATGTATTTACCTTCTCCATTATTTACATTTTTATATATAATTTCTATAAACAATAGCAGTCATAATACATCTTGAATGTCGGAGCAATAATACAGACGTCTATATAAAATATCAAATAATAGGAAGCGTTTACCCTAACGATGATAAAAACAACTAAGAAACGTAATCAATATTGCCACTACATACAGTTAATAAAATCTACAGCACCCACGAAATGTTTGAATATAATTGCTTATTTAATAAATTATTCAGTTTAAAGGCCTTGAACTGTATGTTCGAACTATTACCAAAGTCATTAGTAATTTATTCAAACAGACGTAAGTTTGAAACAAGCAACGCTTTAAGCAAAACATATACCTTGACATGGAGAATACATGAGTAGTCATATTGTACTGAGGGGTGAACACAATTCTTTGAAATTGTAATATTCATATGAACGGGCGATATACTAATATATTTGGCATAGAAATGTTCTATTAGCAAGACTTCTTTCTTACATTGATTTCTCATTCTACCTGTAAACTATTAACATTTAACACATAATAGCTCGCAGTTACGCAATCATATAGTCCTTCAAAACAGGGCACATATTAAATACTCCTTCGGACATTATTACGGTCGTATGTTCATTTCCATCTCCTCGTAACTTCTAGTTACATCTCGCGGTTCGCGAAACAAGAGAAAATCTTATCAATGTGGCCAAATACACATTGTAATGGTCGTTGCGACATTCAATTTGAATTGTCTCTGTTATTTATTACCTAAACGACAGCAAAGATGTGTTTAAAAATCTTTGTTTTTGTTTTCGTGCCTCGAGCAGAAGGAAGAAGAAAGGTGCTCTCATTACTGCGCTAATGGTTTGAGTTGTGAGTGGTTGGTTAGACTCGACGTGTTGGAGTTGTTAATGGTTGGTTCTACGACTTGTAGTTGCTCGTCATGGTTGGTGGTTCAGCAATCATACTTCGCGAATATGCTCTGTGTTAAATTGTTCATTCAAGTTGTTTTACAATTAATGAAACAGGATTTTGTTATCCATATTTTTGTTTCTCGGAAGTACGTTTTTCTGCAGCGATCGGTTCGCAAGTCAGAATTTTCCTTCAAACACATAGTTTGTTCGAAGCAGCGTGAGAGAGATTAAATAAATACTGTAACTTTTTGAAGTTAATAAACGCGAAAATAAGTTGCGGTTAAAATTCACTTCAATAAAGCAAGAAGTGAGAGCTCTGATCTGGTGAGATTTCAGTTTTTGTGTATGTGTGTGCGCGCGGACAAAACCTTGCACAACGTAATGATAAGACTTGTATCTGTAAAACATGTTCTAAAAGGGCAATGTGGGGACGTCAACTGTTTCACGGTATTTGGTTTAAATAGTGTTTTCTGCATTAAATAAATTTGTGTTAACATTCAAGTTAAATTTAGGAGACGATATTTCCAATCGTTAAATAATGAAAATAATTTTATTTAATTGAACACGGCTGAAAATGTAGATGAAAGTGAATGTGGTTTCCATTTCGCTAACTAAATGAAACTTTGATAGAAGTAAAGGAAGTAAATGCATCCTAACAAAGGTTTGAGAAAATAAATAAATTTTGGAAAAAAAATTCTTAATTAATAGAAAACTTAAAACCTGAATTCATTTGCAAAGGAAATATTAAATAATAGATGGAGTTAATAACATTGCTTAAATAGTTCTGACGAAATAAAGTTAACTTTCATAAAATTAAATAATTGACTTATACTGGAAATTTGTGCTTAAATTCGTTTATAGTGAGGGTTAATAGTTAGCTAATAACTCTTAAAACAAATTTTGACAACGTCATATTAATCATGAATTTTGTCGTCAGCAGTACATGCTTCATTTTTGTGCATTCTAATCACTCAGGAAATAAATAAGACATGTTCAACATTGTACCTAATTTCCATAAATCAGCGTTTAATGAGAATAATACCTTTGGGAAGCTTCGATTTTGTTTGCTTCATTGAAACTGGTTGCTCATGTCTCACAAGATGGCACCAATGGAAATGGTCTTCAAGATGGCGGAGATATGATCTGTACTGTACTCTATTTTCAAGCAGCAATTAGGTAAGTGTCAAATTTGATTTCTTATTGTTCTGATTGTGGATAGATTGATTTCTGATCCGTTTTTCGAATTGACTTGTCGTTTCTGATTCCGTCTCGAACAACAACTTCGATTTATTCTCATCATTATCTGTTCAACGTCTGGAGGATTTGTGTGTCTCGTGGCTGTATATAATCTGAAGTTACGATCCGCATTATATTTCGTATTTCTTACTTTTTAATTGTCAAGTAAATTAATTGATTTTGAATTAGATTCATATTTAATTGATACTTTGTTATTGAGAGGAAACTTTCAAATATTCAGAACACTCATTTTTTTTCTCTTGATTGCTTTTGCGATATTGACAGTAATCATCATTCTACATAAGAAGATAGTTCAATTCTTGTTTACGGATTTCCTTCATTGTGGGAATTTTATTTGTCATTTATATTATATCGATATAATGACGTAACCTTTTCATTGTTTGACTTGAATACCACTTCGATGTGGGTTTTTCGTAATTTTATAGTAATTTCAATAAAAGTGTATTGTATTCAGAACAACCATATTTTTTCAGCATCTAACCTGAAGTGAAGTCCGTTCTGGGGATTAGGTCATACTTACCGGACGTGGTGGATCTGATTCGATAGTTTTTAACTCGCTGGCCTTGCAATCAGTTTTCCGTTGATAGGATTGATTGTTTGTACAGCAATTATAATCTTGCATCACGGAGGCAAAGGTAGGAGGGCTACAACATTCAATAAAACCACAATAAAATTACTCAGAACCACTGCACACTAGAACATAACATGGTTTTCCAGTTTATTTTCTATATTTGAATTTTGGTATTTTGTCCCAGTTTCATCGTTTTAGTCCCACTGTGTGGCAGAGGCCTCCTCGCCACTTGGTGCGCGGAACGGTGGTACCGCTCGACCTCCTTCCCATTTGCGCCGCTACTGGCTGACACACACGTCTCTGCCGGACAGGCGTTCACTATCTGGTAATATATTTCTTCAGATTTTCGCATTGCACATATCCACTGTCTTGTATTAGATTGTCGACACACCACATTAATGAGCATGAACAATGCGCCTACGCTAACAAACACTGACATCAGAATACTATTTCGCTTATCGCGAATTTCCGAAAGTTTAACCACTAAGAAATTACATCTAACAGATGTTCATCAAAATTTTGTGAACATGTTCTTTCTAGCTCACGAAATAAACGCAAATTTTGTATATTTTTCTTCAATCTACGAATTCTTAGCACTACACAAGAATTTATAGAATTTGTATTCAATCATTCACGGAAGAAATACTGAAATAATCGAAAAAGTATATGAATAATACAGGGGAAGAACAATTAAGTCAATTTTTGAAAGCTGTGAGAAAACACACATTTTAAGGAGTAATCACTTGCATGGCCTTTAAGCTCTTTGCAGTAGGTCGATAATGTACCAGAGAGCCGAAAATAAAATGAAATTCAAATGCTTACACCTTAAAATATGTGTTTTGGCTCAACGATCCAAAATGGACTTTTATTGTTCTTCCCTTGTACTCTTCATATAATTCGTATTCAAAAATCTATCATTAAGACCCGCGTGGCACGGAGAAAGTTAGAATGTAGTTAGAATAAAGCCTCAGTAGATGGAAGAAAATTTGCCGACGTGGTTAGCTTACTAGCGATACAAATATGAACTACATATTGACTTTTAAGTTTCCAATTGAGTTTTAATCATGTAAGGCTCAGGTCGGGATAGGGGAGGGAAAAGGAAAAGTGTCTGCCAGGGCCTATCTTGAATGTTTCATCTCGTCATTTGCCTAATGTCACTGAGGGAAAGCCTTGAAAATAACCTCAGTCAGAATGGATCGGTTGCTGGGATCGAATGCACGAGTTCACGAATACTACGCGAACGCTCTACCATTGAGCCACATCTTAAGTTTTCAAGGTCAGCAAAATATATCCCCAGTCAACACAACCCTAGCACCAGTTGGCGCTAGTTGTAAATTCGACGGTGGAATGTAAGGAGGGCTAAAAGCGCTAATTTTGTGAGTACTGCTTATAGGGTACGCGTCCCTGAAATTGCTACTACTCAGTTATTGGCACTCCCAAGAGTTTTCTTTATTTTTTTAAGTAAGGCCGAAAATAATTTGGCGTAACTGATATATTATTCCCAACACATTGCTTATAGTTTCTTTCATGACTTCTGCACATAAAACAACACATCTTTGTTTAGGTGATAATTCCAAGAAGGCTTCGTTAAGTTACAAATTTAACCTATGCAAATATAAGGAGGAGATAGCTAAGGACATTCATTTTTTCTAGTTATTTAAGACTATAATGTAATTATTGTATAGGGTTTCCTTTTTTAATAACTAGAAGGGTGTTTAGAGATCACTTAGCATGCATTATTATGTAACTTATGCAAACTAGTTGTTGCTGCTATGGAGTACCAGTGACAGATATGAAATTTAACATTGCGCATTTATTTGATAAGGGAGAATATAATTAGCAATTTAAAAAAAAAAAAATTAGATTTCTAACCTTTAAGACATAAAAATACGATCGCTAGTATTTTCACATACCACGTCGCTTCATAGGAACAAATATTTGGTAGGGTGCCAACTGCCAAGTACTGGGGTTATTTTTTTTATTTAGGACTCTCCTGCCACCCCAACTTCCTTTCTTTCTTAGCATAGGTATGTTTCGAGCACCTGAGGGGCGCAACGAATCTAGAAGGGATTCTCCGCAAAGCTGAGGTAGGCCATCCCCCAAGTGGTCTCTCTGTCTCAACCCTTTGTCGGTGTCGAGACACGGAGTCCATAGGAAATTTGCAAAGATTTAAACTAGTATAAAAAAAGGAAAAAAGATAAAAAAAGAGTGTACACTGTAAAAAATAGAACACTTTTTTTACACTTTTTTGAACACCTTTGAGCACTTTCTGGAAACGACTTTAGCTCACTTTCGAACACTTTAATAGTGTCCAAACGTGAACCAAAGTGCTATGAAAGCGTCTCAAAGGTGTTCAAAAGTGTGAAAAACTGTCCAAATGTGTTCCCTTAATAGTGCTACAAAACTGCTCAAAAGTGCATAAAAAGTGCCCTTATTTTAATGTGTTCTAAAAGTGCATTTTGGAAACGACTTTTGCCTACTTTCAGGACACTTTATTTACTTTCAAGCACTTTTGGAACATTTTAAAAGCACTTTCTCGACAGTTTCATACATAATATTAGGTGTCATTCAGATATTACGTCAGCGTATTTTTGGTCAATTTAGACCCCTTCCCCCTTAGTAAGCAACATTAACTGGATGTCCTATCCCTAATACTTAGACGCCCAGCAAAAGTAAACAAAGCTTGAACAACCTCGCCCCAGAATGCTTATGTAATACTTGAACGACTCCTGACAAAAAATGTATATGCTTCAAATACATATTTAACTTTGGCGCGTATTATCAAAATTTATCTTTGTTTTACTATAAATAACGAATTTTGATACTACTTAGTAGTTGTATTTGAAGCATATACATATTTTTGTGTCAGAAGTCGTTCAAATAATACTTCTGCTTTCTATGGCGAGATTCAAACTCTACTTATTTTGGGTGGGCTTCTATGCATTAGAGATAGGGCATCTACTTAATGTTGCTTACTAAGAGAGAGGGATCCAAATTCACCAAAAATGCGCTGACATAAAATCTGAACGACACCTAAAATATTTAGCTGCGGCGCATATCAAAATTTATTATATCCACTTTATTACTAAAAGCTTGCTTAGCAAAAAATTTAAATATTTTTTATCTATGGCTAAAATGTTGCGAATTGAAACCCCATTTATCCGTGTTAAAACGGCTTCGAATTCACCTATTATGATTTTAGCAAATGTTTCCACTGTTGATATAACGGATTTTTTATACTATACGCCGCAACTTTAACTTCAACCGGGAATCTTACGCAGGTAGTAAGTCGATATAGTTGGTAAAAAAATGTATTAAAAAACAACACTGGGTACAAGAAAAACAGGCTGTAGTATAGTTTTTGACCTGCAATTTGCGTGCCTTAGTTGGCCTGGGCTGGACATTCCGACTGACTCCTTTCCGAATATTTGTCAGAGACGAATGTCTGGATGGTATCTTCCTTCGAGGATTGTCATATGCTGCTAGTCTACAAATAAAACATAAGAACACATGCAAAAAGAAATAATCATCCACATCAATAAAAATATATTTTGATTTTCCTAAACTCAGAAAATTTTATTTCTATAATAGTTTAATAGTAAATTGCAATACTCATTTAGTAAAAAATTTAGTAAAAAAAAAGAAACTAGTAATGATTTTTTTTGTAAAAAACATTAAACTTTTCTTTTAAAGTAAAAGAAAAAGAACTTAACAGTCAGAAATGAAAATTGTTCACATTAAACACATGTAACTGTTTGTGTAAGTTTTCAACTTAATCCTTTAAACACACGGAAACATCAATATGTACTTTTCTTGGTCCCACAATGAAGGCATAGGTGTGCCGTGTGCTGGATAGGGCTCGGCCCCTGCGAGCCCTTTCTTAAATTGTTTGGAGAATACCTCTGACTGAAGGCCAAGTGGAGTGCCTGTGACCAGGTGCAGCGTTCGTAATTGCCCTCTTCGACGCATCCTGGAACAATAGATAGTATGAATTTACTATAATAATACATGAACCACATGGATATATAAAAGTGACATTTTTTGTGAGGAAATTAACAAATCAAAAAGCAAATATAGCAAATGAGCAGTCGTGTCTCAGTAAATAGATAATTATGATAAAAGGAATTAAATTAGCGGTAACAGCATTCTGGCTTACGCCCGTCCCGATCAGTAGATAGAGCGGTAATTGTCTTCGCATTTAGAAGATTCGAAACCGGTGACCAGCCATCCTGACCGGCCTTTTAGGGTTTGCTCTCAATCACACAAGCAAAATGTCGGGATTGTATCTTCAACAACGGCCCTGGTCGACGCCTTTCCACAGCCTTAGATGCCTGAAGTAAATAATAATAATAAACAATATACAGAACGGCTGTACCTCAGTCGGTAGAGCAATGCCTCAACAATCGGAAGTTTCTGAAATAGTCCCAGTGGCTTCTCATTCTGACTGAGATTTTGCCAGAATTTTACTTTAAGTATGTCAGGCAAATGTCGGGATAGTACTTACTAACTACGCTCTGACTGATATTTTCACACATCCTCTTCTCTACCCTATCCGGGCCTGACCTTGGGAATAAAAAGTATTATAATAATACTAATAATCGGAAGGATATTTCAGCCTGAGCAAAAGTTGACTAAAGGTCTTAAGAACTAAAATCCAGTTCCGGAACAACATTTGATTGGCGAGCACATTTCTGTCTTTGTGGGCCACCCTTTACTTATTTATTCTCATGTTTTCCACGGTTTCCATCAGAATCACCAGACAGATGACCTCTTTGAAACATTCTTAGCCTTTGGAATCCATATCCCAAAAGAATGTTTGGTGAGGATCGCAAGTAGCTCTAATTTCTGACAGACTTAGGACGTAGTTTCCACTTCAGTCCAGGATAGCACATTAAATTAATATCTTACCATACTCAAGTATTTAAATTTCTTTATTACCTTTAGGCAAATGTGGCTCAGACTGGATTGGGGAAGAGAGAGAGAGAGTAACGGAAGGTAATCGGCCAATTTCCGAGATACCATCTTGGCATTTTCCTGGTGTGACTAAAGAAAACCCTGGGAAATCTCAGGATGGGGGGCTGCTGGGATCGTTCCCAGAACTATAGGACTGCGCAATTAATCGATATATGGATAGGTCGATACTTTGAAGAATGGAAATATTGATACCATAAATCAAAATATCGAATATGGATAAACAATTTTTCGAGTTGATCGATATTCGATTTCAAAAGATTCTTCGATTCGATCGATATTCGATTTCCAACAATTTTTCGATATGAATGATTTCCGATTGCCAACGAATCTTCGATATGAACGATGTATGATATCCACCTGTCTTTATTAAGGTTGAACTGCGCTTAGCGGACCTAGGATGGTTGTTAACTTGACTACTTTACTTATCGGCCGTCCTCAGGCGAAAGAGGACGTAAACAAAAACATTCTTTAACCCGCACATATCAAGGACGAGTAGCAATGGATGAGCGACGAAATGATGATAGTCTAGGTTCTAAAAAAAAATATTTGAGCATTGAAGTAAAATTATTACTACGTAATTACTTTATTCTCTCTTTTCATTTTCTTTCGTTCGCACGTAATCCGAATTCTCGTTTTAAATATATACAGGGTGTTGCAAAATAACACTGACAAAACCACCTCACGAAATTCCTGACATGGAAATAAGTAAAACGTATAGACCATCCAGGAGGCAAAAATTTCAATGCCATAGGCTGACGAAAGTGTGAGAAAATGAACTTTATAGAGCTTATTATTTCCAATATCGTTAACAGTAGAACTGAGGCAACATAAGACCTGAGAGCCGCTCTATCCAAAAATGTATATTCTAAAATTAAGCAGTGCTCCTTCTTCATATGCTTTTGTATAGACAATAACATGCCATACAAAGTAAGTGCATATAGTACAAAAATACCGTATAAGAAGCTTGTAGCCATACTACACCTATGTCGTAAATCAAGGCATCCACCACGGAACGGCCATAGTTCAGTTGGTAGAACATTGGCTTAGCAATCGGAAGGTTCTGCCAACAAACCAAGCGGCCGGCCATCCTAACTTGAGGTTTTTACAGGATTAAAAAAAACAACTATTTTTTATGGGCCTGTCTAGTAACTGTGTACTTTGGCCCGTCACGATTAGCCTTTAACAATTAAAATCCACGCCTATAACCCTGCCGGAACTCCCACCCGGGACCTTCGAGGGTTTTTTGTCATAGCAGTCGAATGCTGGGATCGTACCGACAAACTAGGCCCTGGCGATTACCTTGCAACATCTTCTTCCCTACCCTATCACGGACTGAGCCTGGGATACCTGAAGATGATAAACTACTGTAATTAAATTCAAGGGAACTAAAACCAAATTTCAAAAATCAATCCCCCACCCTCACTTAATGCTATAGATACACCCTGTATAATAGGGTGGAGTTAATGTCATAATATATTGCGAATGCCTGGGTGGTATCTTCACATTAGGTCCTGATCGATTCCTTTTCCCTCCCTATCTTACCCTGTGTCTTAGATGCCTAAAGGTCATAAATAAAATTCAAATTCAATATATGTATTAGGAGCAGAAAGAACTCGATAAAACATACAAAGCTTTTAATAAATGCTGTCGAGAAAAGTTTTTAACTTTCCGGATGAGCATAATTCGGACAACCGGGGCCTCATTTTCTATTGGGTTTTCTAACAGGAGTCTCCTTTCCAATTATTTAAAAATGTGATAAACACAGGGGCGGATCCAGGTTGAATATTTGGGGGGAGTAGTCGTTCGAGCTCGAAACAAGGTAACACTGTATTGAAAAAAAAATCTTTCGAATATTACTTCCTTCTTTATCTTCCTATTTTCAATTGTACTTGCTTGTAAAATGCACAACTCATCTACTATGTCAAATTACAATTTTTTGAATAACTTAATATTTTAACAAATGCAATACAAACACGCTTGATTCACAAATAAAAGTATAATGTGATTGTTAAGGCTTGATTAGTTCGTATGACAGATTTAGTGATTGTAAACACAAAATAAACAGCCTTGAATAAACAAAGGAAATGAATAAATAATTTTCCTTCTTGAAAGACAAAGACAATTTGGTACCCACCCCCACCTGTCCAATCTCGATCCTTAACACTGTTCGACAACTCCTACATGAAAACCATTAGGTCTATTTGCTTTCTGCACCTATCAAATTGTCATTTCTAATACAGAAATAATATTAACGAACAAACACTTGCAGACAGATAGGGTTTATACCTTATCGTGTGCCAGTTATTAACAAGAAGCAGAGATCGGTTTTGAGAACGGGGGTGGAGCGCAAAATATCCCATGTTGAAAAGAAACAACAGAAATGACCACCTGCGCCAGGACAAGTAATTTTTTTCTTGCGATGTATTGCTTCATTTGATATCTGCAACGCAAAAAAAGAAAGGTCCACCACCTATTTTAGGTTTTACTTTGCAAAAATCAAGATCTCAAACTCTGGGGTGTTTTTTTTTTAATAAAAAAAGTATTCTATTCTGAGGGAAGGGGAAGAAGGTGATTGCCCTGATCGCTCTCTCACCTGGATAGACAAAACACTAGAAAGAAGTATTGTTTAAAAAGGAAGAATTATTTTTCTTCCTTTTTAAACAATACTTCTTTCTAGTG
>JAGDQP010020546.1:13650-33122 GCA_022664845.1 Lepisma saccharinum | reverse complement strand
TCTGCAGCATTGGTGCCCGTTCTGGACGGACTGAGTACACAGTGTAGCGCGTATTAACTTGACAGCCCTATGAAGGCATTTCGGATCCCAACGGCCGCGTCATAGCATGAACCGCGCGACGACTTCTACGTATGGCTCTGGCAGATCGAACAGCCACATCTCTAAAAAAAAAACGCAGGCATTTCCACATGTTACGCAGCCCCTAGAGTCTTCACGAACAGTTGTGTGTTGTCTGATAGAGCAGGGCATATTTGTACGGCACTTATTGGTGCCTCTTCCACTGACTGCACGGCATAGTTATGAGTTACTACAATGGGGAGCATGGAGAGCTGAATGATAGGAGAACCTGTTTTCCGACGAATCCACCTTCTGCATGCAACATTATGATGGCTGATGAGTATTATGTAGCGTTACGATGACACTAGATTGGTTGATGCCTCTGTTTTGCATTGCCTTGTCGATATTGCACCTGGTGTTATTCTATGGGTGCCATTCGATTCAGCCTCTGTTCGTTTCTCCTACTCGTTGACAGACAAACGACAAGACAATAGTACATCGGCAATGTGTAGGATCTGGTCGTGTTTCCTTTAGTGCAGTCCCTGCCGGGAACAAAATCCCGGCAGTATAACACGCGCCCAGATGTGGCACATAAGTCATAGTCATCGTGATTAGAATCAATTTAAACTGCCTTTTTGCTGCTGTTTTCACCTAATCTTTCGCGGATTGTGCCCGTGTGGTCTATGATTACAAAACGCCACTCATCCCAACGACCTCCGGCACCTACGTTTGATGATCTGTGGCCTATTGTAGAAGACGCTTGGATTTCCATACCCCAGGAGATTGTCCAGGGGCATATGGTCGTCATGCCTCGCCATTTTTCAGCCGTTCTGAAGGCCCATGTTGGGCTCACACGCTACTGACCATCGGCAGTCCTATGACCGAATTAAAAGCTTGACCGCAACATTCAATATTTGATTCAAGAACTTTCAATTCTCTCCTTAAAAATAATACAAATAGTTTCTGCCTTTGTACTCGTAGTCATCGTGGGAACAGAGAGTTCTGATTAGATGTCCCTGTATTTTTAAAAAGCTATAGGTGTTGAAAGCGTTGATAGTTGATTGTGAGCCTTTATTAAACCACTCACTCAAAATATTTGATGAAAATTTAGCGTTGAGTTCAATACAACATGCCGACCGTTATTAACTGTGTTCATAAGCAAAAAAAAAAATATATCGTTTCGTTCATAGCCAAAAATTTCGCATCATTACTAACATTTCTTTTAACTTCACAACTGAAATTGTTTTTAAATAATGTGTTTTAACATCTGTACAACTTTCTTGAAGTATTTAACTGTTTTGACACAGCTTAAACTATCCCCTAGCATTTCTGTACATCGATACACAACATGGAAATATCAACGGAGTGAAAACACACCTAAACAGTTTTCAATTAGGTTTCCAATTTACAAAGATAAACGTTATTTGAGTCTTTGAACATGGCCCTGATTTTCTAATTCCTGAAACCCCGCCCTTAGTTGCATTACCCATATATCATAGATTTTGTACAAATGCGTACGGGACATTGAGAACAGGACGTTCCACAAGTTACGCATCCCCCACACTCTCACACCCTTCTCGTAACGTTTCTACTAAACGGGTCACCGTCCGATATTGTATGGTTTCATTGTCATAAGCATCTTCGAGATACTTGGCATATAACATGAGCACATCAAAATGCGTTGCACACGAACTTCAAAACAGAGGACTGGTATTATTCATTGTAAGACAGCGTGGTGATCCGGGGAATTACGATGGTCTTTGCATTATACGCTTGGTCGTGTCCAACAGCAAGAACCATTGAACCAAAACACATGAATACACTTCTCCGAGCGGTTGAGAAATGGTTCTTTCTATGAAGCATATTTAATTATTATGCTTTGGATTCTCTGTTGCATGTGGGTATTCGCGTAGATTCCGGGTGGTCAGTGTCTCGTAGTATACCATGAACAGTTCACAAATCTGTAAACGTTTTCAGGTGGAGATTTCATCTTTCAAAAATATAATGCATTATCACCAGATTTAGGGAATTTAGGCGCACCTTTTTTTTTTTTTTTTTTTTTTTGTAGGGCAAATTAATTAGAGGTATCTGCAAGAAACCAGTGTGTAAAATGTTGCCTCCAATTGAAAATGGAGGAACTTTTCCTGCACATTTTTCCATTTTGGGGACCTTTATCCCATTTTCTCTCCAGTCTACCACAATCTACTTTTCTTCTCTTTTACTACTATAGTTTTTAAATATTTTCCAGAGCACATTTTATCATTTAATTTACTTCACAATTTTTTGAATTACGTATCATGTTAGTGAACATAGGATCGAAGATAAACCGCAAAGCACATTTGTAACACAGCAGAATCCTACTCGATGATACTAATTCTTCCTCAAAATAAGTTGGCTCTGCCTGTTGGTACAAGGTAGTAGTACTGGCCCGCAGGGCCACTTTTGCCATGGGCCCACTGAAAGGGGTCACCATAACGGGACTTCTGGCTATTTTAGGCCACTTTCGTCCTTTTGAATTTCATACGAATGTGTTGGAATTTAAATAATGTTTTGTTTGACTAAAAGAATCGGATATCCTCAAAGACACAATGTTGATTTGATAGCTAATAAAATAATTTAGTTTGGGTTTTCAAAAGAGCACGTGAATTTAAATTACACAGGATTAGATATTAAAATGTAAGAGCCAAATGGTAAAAGGTCTGAGTTTTAGGTTGGATTAATTTAAACGAATTTGAAGTAGGTTAAATATGTTTGGAATTTAATCAATGATTTTTTTTTGTTCTCTATATTAAATTTGAGCGCTTTCTTTTCAATATTGAATGCCGAATGCGTCCAGATAGTTATTAAGAGCTAATATAGTTTTGTTTGTTAATTTGTATCAGACGTTCCCTGTAAAAGCATTTAGTTTAGTAGATTGATTTTGAGATTACATTTGAATATTTACTTTTTTGAGCTATTCTTTTTATATTTGATAAATGGCTGTTGTCCCACGAACAGATGACCGTCCATAGATTGAAGTAGATTTAGTCTGTATTGAAAAATCTCTTCAGTCGCTACGTTAATAGCTCTGGAAATTCTCTCTAAAGATTCTTTGTTTTGCGGGATTCCTAAGGTGAGAATCGTGGAAGTCCATTTAATTATTTTATTTTGAAAGTCGTTCAATGTGTTGTAGAAGTGACCTTCTGTGTGCTGTTCAGTGTCATTTCTGGTTTCTTTATTTGTTTCACTTGAATTTGATGGTACTTCATCCTGACTCTGTCGCCCCGGCTGATATGAAGTATTAGAATTAGCCCTAAAAATCTTCTGAGGAAGGCAGTTCCCTCTATTATTTGGCCTTGCTGGACAACTGGAAACCCCCGTACGATGACCTTTGATTTTGCACGTAGCACAGTAATTTTTATCTATCGTTTTTTTACACGAATAACTAAGATGTTTATTGCCACATTTAAAACAAGAAGGATCATTCTTGCATGGAAACTGACTGTGATATTGGTAACATGTGTAACATGGAATTGGCCTGCCCGTAGAGATAGATTCTTCTACCTTATGTCTGGTATATCCTATTGTCAATCCATTTGTAATTAAAAAGCTGACTAAATCAGGATTTTTAGTGAATAGTCTAATCATTGTTGTGGGGCCTTTGTCATTCCTGATACGAGTAATATTGGTAAGAGGCACATTCCTATCTTTTATAAGGTGATGTTTTAAATCTTCAATCTTGGCATTAGTATTAACTCCTCTAACACACAAGTGAACGTTGTAATAGTGTTTGCTTTCTGCGGAATTTTCAATCTTTCGTTTTCGGCCAGTCTAGTAACTTTTGACTTCGGTCATTCACGATTCGATCTTATACACCTAGTTAAAATCCACAAATACCCATGCCCCTGCCGGGACTCGCACCCGGGAGTTTCGAGTCGTTGACAACGCCTTAGACCGATGGCTACCCGGTCGGCAGGCTCTGTTTTTATATCTATGAAAAAAGAATTGGTGGTAACGAATTTAATATATTTTACGTCAGGCGTGAGCCAGCCGAGTGCGCGGATATCTTGGGGATATACTAACGCAAGTTAATTACATTCTCTCTCTTTACAAGTAATTTCACTGGATTTAGTTGTCTCCTGTTAGTGAATATCAATTTGTTGTTTAACACGTTTAGTGGAAGATTTCGTCATGCCGAACGTGTCCAAATTAAGATTTTTCGTTCCGAATCAGGAATTCAAGCAGAATATCATTAAAATTGATGGAACTCTTTGTTACACGATACACTGTTCGAGATTCAAAGAATCACGTTAAATGTAAAAGACTAGCGATACTCCATAGAACATTATATTTCCAGCTAGAAGGATTAAAAGACAAACAATTCCGACAGCCTCTATTACAAAATGTCTTTGAGCAGCATTCTTCGAAAATTCAAAGGAATTTAATATCGATGTCTGTGTAGCTTTTAGAGAGCGGAAATTTCACTCTATAAGCTGGTTTCGGAATATAAAGTTCCTGGGAACCATCCCAGCGGCCGCCCATCCTAACGGAGGAAATTCCAGTTTTTTTTTCTTTAGCCATAACAACCAAATGACGGGATGGTACCTACGAACTAGGCCGTTACCGACTACCTTCCAACTTATTTGTGAACACTCTAAATCAGCCTGGGCCTGAGATACGTAAAGTAGCTACATGAATATATTCAGCGTCTTATCTAAAGATAGAAATAAACTTATTTTTGAACACTTAGAGCTATTGATGTTTAATATTGTGAGGTACAACGACTTAATTTCGTCGCTTCTTCTGGTGAATGATACTTACATGCAACCTACTGAATACAATTATCTCTGTACCTATAATTTGACTAATAATTTATTCTTTACATTGAAAATAAATATACAAGACCAAACATTTTGGCATATTTTGTTCCCCCCCTTTTTTGCTATTATTTTAGCATCTTTTCCCTTCCTTTTTTCTTATGAAAATTGCCCCTAAAAAAGCCTGACTCTGATTATCACACTAGAAACGCATTGGGTTGAGTTAGTTTGATGAATACGGCGATGATTTTCGCCACTTGAGGTGGTTCCAAATTACGCTCATTCATTGCTTGAATTCTTATTATCCTAAACGAGCAAGTGAGCTTATAATGACGGTGAATACATGTTTTCTTTAACTAGGCTCCCAACCACCACTCAAGGGACCACGAATTGAACTCAAATTTTACTGGTGTAGAGCATGTGCGGTAAAAAAATGGGCTCGATCTACCACTCTTCTTGGTACCTACACAGTCGATTGCCATTCAGTGTGATTGGATATTGGTCTCAGCAACCAATACAAATACGTATTACACTAAAAGTAACAACTAGCCGGTGGGATGCACTCTTTACAGCAAAAAATCAATAGTATAGTTTCATCAATAGTATATTTAGCGATCCTAGCACCATCTACGGAGTGTGAATGGAAAAGTATATGTATGTATTTTCAGTATTTATTATGATTGTTTTCTTTGATATTTGTGGATTTAAAAGAAAAATAATAACTCAATTTTAGATTTATGACTTGTAAAATGATATTGAATGTGTCTATTAATCTCCTTTCTGTTACGGACAGTGCTGAAGTGTCTGAAGTGTGGTTATTAGGCAATTTACTGCAAGATTTGACCCCGAAAAAAGGATCTAAACTGCGTACCAATGGGGATGTGCTTCGCTACTTTGTTTTTCTCAATCGTGGACCCATGCAGAAAGAAAGAAGATATGGTGTTATAAAATTCGTTATTCTGAAATCAGAACAACTTTGGGAGCATTCTGGCATTTCTGTCACGCCTATCAGAGCGGGACATTCCAAAGCACAACTCAATAAATTAATTGTGCATTACGAAAATCTTCGGAAACATAAAACAAGGAAGAACTTCCCAGCTGACAGTGAAAGCTTTCTCAAATATATTCGTCTACTGTTTGACATAGCACATGAAAATACAATTTCTATTATAGAACATGACAGATGTAGGACTAGAGAAATGATTCTGGAAGATGTGCACTTCTTAGAAGATCAAAGATCATCTCGAAAAATGGAGTTAGGCGGTCTGGATAAGACACGCTTTTCAAAAGTTATGAGAACATTTTCATATCATGAAAAATAAAATGATCGTGCTATGAGGGAGCAATGTCGCCAAGGAGAAGCTTCAAGAAGAATAAATACAGGTACTAGCCGATGAAGTCTTGATGATGATGACTTGAGTCTTTATTCAAGTGATTCGGATGGCTTGGATCCTGCAGTTGCTGCTGAACCTGAATCAATTGAAGACATTCATGCTCAGTTTGTATTTCCTTCAACAAGCAGTGGAGCAGTAGGCGGCACAGGTACAACAAGTCGTAGAAAAAGTTCATCAATTGATTTAAAACTACCAAGAAATCAATTTACAAGCAAAATCATATCAACTATGGGAGACAGGCTTAATCTATCAAGTGGTCAACGAACAGCATTCATGTTAGCAATTCATACAGAAGGTGAAGTTCCGTTGGAAAAAGCAACTCTTTCAATTAAAAGTACATGGGCAGCAGGTAAAGAAGTTAGAACATCATCAACACAAGCAT
The DNA here is from genome assembly GCA_022664845.1 of Lepisma saccharinum. NCBI lineage: Eukaryota > Metazoa > Arthropoda > Insecta > Zygentoma > Lepismatidae > Lepisma > Lepisma saccharinum. The sequence goes on along the minus strand of JAGDQP010020546.1, from coordinate 26,493 downwards.
TTAAGAGTACATTCACACCACTGAAGTTCTCAACACTACATTGGGATGGTACACTGGCTCCAGACATAAAACAAGAAAACAAAGAAAGACTAGCGATTTTGGGTACCTGGTATTCCAGACTTCGAAGAAGGCAAAGTTCTTGGTGTACCAGTAATTACAAACAAAACAGGTGAAAACAAGCAAGAGATCCGTTTGCCCTTGCAAACGAGTGGAAGGTTTCGGATAATGTAAGATCCCTTGTTTTTGACACTACAGCTTCAAACTCGGAATTGAAAAGTGGAGCTTGTGTTCAGTTGGAAAACCTCTTTGACAAAAAGTTGTTTTTGCTGGCTTGTCGGCATCACATATTTGAAACAATCCTGAGTTATCTTTACAAAGAATTGTCTGGTGCAACAGCAGGTCCTAAAAAAAACAATTTTATTCAATTCAGAAACACTATTTGGTCAACTGTTAACACATAAGATGGTTTTAAGAGCCAGGAAATCAAAGACAGGAGTTTGAAACTCACTATGGAAAACTATTCAATCACTGAAGAGTATACTTTCTACTTCAAATAGATAGAATTTGCTACGTCGCGCTGACTATCGGGAGTGTGCTGAATTGATGTTGATACTTATGGGTGAGACACCCGAAAGAAGAATACACTTGCTGAAACCAGGAGCAACGCATCATGTTCAATGGATAACATCCATTTTGTATCCTGCAAAGATGCTTGCTTTCAGTGCACAAGCAGAATATGACAAGGACATGATCATTCAACTGGAAGCACTGTGCAAATTTAATGCACTATTCTACGTTACAAAATGGTTCTCTTCATCCATTGGGGCACATGCAGCGTACAATGATCTCAAGCTATGGCAAGACTTGAACAAGTATTGCAAGTATGATCCACAAGTTGAAAATGCAGCCATAAAAGCCATGGAAAGGCACTTCTGGTACTTAACCGAAGAATGTGCTGTGGTCTCATATTCTATTTTTGAACAGACCTTCTCTTATGAGTTTTGTTATCATATCTCGTACAGTTCTTTATGGAAAACGAGATTCTGACATTTTCACCATCTTTTACATATATGGATATATTGAATATTTTTAATTTATTTATTTTTTTCCTATTTCTTTAATCCGATTATAATAATACAAAAATTAGAAAGGGAAGAAAATTGCACCCTGACTTGAAAAACTAGAAAAGGTTTTTAAATCAGTTCTGAATAGCATACTCAAAATCATTAAAAATAAGCAGCCATAACAACCCTCGCAAGAATAATTTTAAAATAGAAGAAAATTTGTTCGGAATCTAATATATTTCTGAATAATATTTAATTTGTCTATTTTAGTTGCATGTTTTCTTGAATTATTGTTTGTCATTAATTTTTGTTTACAAGTTTTTTATATTTTCTGAAAGCTATAATTTATAATTTCCTTTTTTCTTTTCTTTTCAGATTAAATTTCACATTTAAGCATGGAGATGTCTGAATATTGTGTGATATGTAAGGAAAAATTGGACAGTCGACAAGAGGTAGTTAAAATTAAACAGAAAGCAGCAGATGGTATAAATGAAGCAAGCCACAAGGGTGGAAGTGATGTAGTTGCACTTCCTGGTATTACTGTCCATGTTTCATGTCGCAAACGATTTACAGATACAAAGGACATTGATGTGAAGAAACGGCATACTAGTGATGAAACAAAACCAAGAAAAAGTGCACTTTTAAACGAAGACCAAATTCGAAGTGCCATTCATTGCTTATTTTGTGATACATCTGTGGACTTTTCTTCTAAATATAAACCTAAATCAGAGCATGTGAAAGTACGAACTTCAGAATTTGTTGAAAGCATGAAAAATTGCTGTGAAAATCGTTGTGATGAATGGTCATTTAAGGTATGAGAACGATTAGAGTATTCTATTGGTGACCCTCATGCAGAAGACTGTGTCTACCATAACTCTTGCAGTGTCAATTTTCGAACTGGTAAGAACATTCCTCATGAATACTCTTCCTCCAACAAGTACTTAAAGAAAGATCGACCAAGTAATGAAGAACAGTACCTTGCATTCATTCAGACCTGTTCTTACTTGGAAAATAACGATGAAGAACAATTGCTGATTGGAGACCTGAATTCAAAAATGGAAGAATATTTTGAAAGGAGTCAAAGCTGTGCCTATGATCGTAGACATATGAAGAGGAAAGTTTTGGAGCATTATAGAGAGAAAATTATCATTTCAGGTGAAAGTGGAAAGGCAGATGTAGTTACTTTACTTGATACAGCCAACGAAATTCTTCAGAGTTATCACCAAAAGTCAAAAGAATGTGATATTGAACTACAGAAGATTAACTTAATAGAAGCAACAGCCAAAATGATCAGAAGTGATGTCAAATCTCTAAACTTTCCTAGTGTGAATGTGTACCCATTTCCAGATGACCTTACTGAAGAAAGTACTTTGGAATACATTCCTAAGAGTTTGAAATTATTATTGTCAAAATTATTTGTGGGAAAGGATCCATCTATAGAAATTGGCACGATTGGTCAAAGCATTATGCAAGGCATCTGTCCCAGAGTATTACTATGTCCACTACAGATTGGATTAGCTATCCAGCTGCACCACAACTTTAGATCAAGATATCTTGTTGATTTGCTTCACAATCTTGGTTATTGCTCATCCTATTCAGAAGTAGTTAGATTTGAAAGAAATGCTGCAGTAATTAGCCATATCTCTTTGTATACTGTCAAGAACACTGCAGTTCTTCTAGCAGCTGATAATGTTGACCACGACATTTGTACTTTGGATGGGAGAAACACCTTTCATGGAATGGGTATGATAGCTGCTACAACCTCAAAGAACAAGATCTATCCAATTATTCATCGCCGTAAGGTTGCTGAAAGTGATATCAAGAATGTTGCTGCAATTGACATTGTAGAATACAGACATTCAAGAAGCATACTCAAGGAGATTACATTCAGCAAACTTCCAGTACTGCCCACTGCCTCTATAAGTAGGTTAAATCTCTTGTGGCAGATCTGTGCAGCAGAAAGATCAGGTCCAAGTTGGTCAGGAGCTATGCAAGCAATTCATAGTGGAGCAAATGCTCCACATCCAGGTGTGGCAACAATCACATTTCTTCCTATCATTGATATGGCAGCTAGTGACATGACATGTATACTCTCAACATTGCAGTATCTGAACAAGTTAGCACATGATCAAAACATCACATGTATCATAGCTTTTCACCAGCCTTTATTTTGGAAAGCTTCCCAAATCATCCATGAGCAAAGAAACCTCCAAGATGTTTTAATGCTGGGAACATTTCATACTCTGATCAATCTTTTGGGTACAATTGGCACTTTGATGAATGGTTCAGGATTGTCTGAAGTTCTTCAAGAAATCTATGGATGGAACGCTGTTCTAGATATAATGTCTGGAAACGCTGTTTCTCGAGCAATACGAGGTCATATGATAGTAGATGCAACTCTTAGTACCTTACTGGTTTCAGGCGTTTTCCCTCGCAATGAAGATGGATCCCCTCATCATCTAGTTAAGGAAACGTGTAACTTACTTAATAATGTCATAAATAGTACTCAACATGTTGAGGATGTGGAGCTGCCTCATGCATTATCTCAAATCAGTACTTCTTTGGAGGAGAAGAAAACTCACCCTCAATCTTCTTCAAGAACAAGTAAACTTTGGCTAAAGTATCAGCAAATGATCAATGTTGCACGTAACTTAATAACTGGAGATAGGACTGGCTCATGGGATTTACATTTAGAATCTATGATGGAGATTCTCCCAATAGTTGCTGCAACTGGACATCTCAATTACCTCAAATCATTATATCTATACTTGCAGAAAATGTTTAGTTTGCCATCTGAAAACCCAGTTGTTCACAAAATGTTTTTAGAAGGCTAGTTTGTGATAAGAAGAAGTGACAGGGTATGGGCCAGACTAGGTTCTGGTGATAGAGCAGGTATTAATGCGTTCCCTGAAAAGTAGAGGAGGCTTGACACGAGGAAGGGGTTTACAGATATTCAGAGAATAACATGGCTATTTTCTATGCCTGTGTGTTCTACTTATAACTTAGCAATGCAGGAATACACTAAAACTTTGTCGGAAAGCAGTGAACAACACAAAGAAATGAGGAAAAGCCGACAAATGAGGGATAGTAATGATATTAAGAAAATTGTTGAACGACTAGAATCAATATCCCCATTCAACTCTGGCCCAGATCTTTTCAACATTGTTACAGGTGTAAAAACTGATCCTGGAGTAAATGTTGATCAACTGCATTCCATCGGCACACACATTGATCAAAAAATTATGGGTAATGATGTATTCAAATATTCTGGGAAAAGATCCGACAAAATGAAAATTCTAGCATCTGATGCTGCTGTTGTGAGTCGAGTCAAGGATGATATACAAATAGATGCAGTAAATTCTCTTTCAGATAATGATGACTGTTGCTACTGGTGGAGACATGAATCTTGAAGATGTGATGTGTTATGAACTTCGTTCTTATCCTCCTGCCTTATTTGAATCTCGGTGTATGTTAAGGAAAGCTGACAAGTCTCAGCTAGCTCATGCAATACTGAAATTCATAGAAAAGGTACACATGAAAGAAGCTGAAGACACTCAGTTAACATAACATTATGTATTGGATGGTGGATCTCTCCTACATCACCTTTCGTGGCCTAACAATGAAACATATGAAAACATTGCGACTTCTTATGCAGATTTCACCCTGAAAACATATGCGAAAGCTATCGTCGTTTTTGATGGTTATAGTGATTCTCCAACGATCAAGGATATGGCTCACAGAAGACGTTGCACCAAGACCAGTAGGGATATTAATTTCAATCCTCACATGAAGTTTGTTGGCAAGAAAGACCAATTTTTGAGTAATGCAAAGAACAAATAAGCTTTGATTTCCCTCATAACTAAGATGTTAAAGGACCGTGGATGCACTGTGAACAATGCAATTGGAGATGCTGATGTGGAATTAGTTCGTGCTGCACTCTCATCATCTGAAAAAGGTAATACAACAGTAATTGGGGAAGAGACTGACTTGCTTATTCTGCTTCTGTATCATGCAAATTATACTGGTTTCAACTTAAACTATCGCAGTGATGTAAGACGGGGACAATCTCCCAATCCTGTGTATGATATTCTCCTCACTAAATCATTACTGGATGATGATACCTGCAAATTTCTTATATTTATGCATGCTTTCACAGGCTTTGTCAATTAGTAAGTCCTCAGCATTTAACAAGCTGGTGAAGAATAGTGAACTCCATTCAGTTGCAAGTGTATTTTGTTCTGACTCTTGTCAACAGCCTGAAATTGAGGCTGCTGGAAGAAAAGTAATGCTTCTATTATATGACTGCAGGTCATTGGAATACACAAATGTACTACGCCATTGAATGTTACTTGAGAAGGTAGCTGCAGCTACATCATTTGTTACACCTGAACGTTGACCACCGATTGATTCGTCTTCAAAGTACCACAGCTTTCGTACGTACTTTCAAATAAGAATCTGGAAATCTACAGACAAGAAAATGACGGCTGAAGAGTGGGGTTGGTATGTAAAGAATAATTCCTGCTATCCCATACTTTGTAATATGCCACCAGCTCCAGCGCCTACTTAACATGATATGCTGTTCTTGTAAGAGTAAATGTTATGGAGTAAGAGTAGTGTTAATACATATAGATTTATTTAAAATATTATTTGGTATAACAAAAACTGAGTTTAGAAAATTTACATTTTTCATACAAAAAAGAAGTTATACGAAGTTATTTTTAATTTATATAACGAAGAATTATATTGTAAATATTCTCACACATATAGAACACAGTGCAGTGTAATATTATTATTGAACTTATAAAATAATTTAATAAATGCATAAAATGTAAAAAATAGATCTGTAGAAGAAAAAGCAACAATTGATAATACACCATTTAAAGAGAAAAAATGCGTTGATTGTAAATTAATGGCTTTTATCTTAGAAACGGTGGAAGATAAAAGTAAAGTGTTCCTATTAAAATATGTAGCATTTATATGGGTATTTTATTTTTAAAAAAGTTTCATGTAAATCCGATTACAGGGAACCGAGATACAGGCTATTATTTAAAGTGAACATGCAGGAAATTATAATTTTTAAAATTAAACCTTATTTTTTATAAGAAACTGTACAAGATATGATAACAATGCTCATAATAAAAAATATAGCATGTAAAATGACCTTTTATTAAAAAAAAACAATCATCAAAATCGGATGATACGAACGCAAGGTGCAGAAAAAAAATGGAAGATAGACAAAAAAAGTGTTTTGAACCATGGTCCGCCATTTTGAAAACCGTTTTTGGGGGTGTTCCCGTGGTCCGATTGAATATGTTATTCAGTAATGATTTCTCAATCAAAGGCAGTTTTAAAAGCTTCTATTGTAATTTTCCCCAGGTTGAGGGTATAATTGCTCTTGATTTCCTGGACTATTCCAAGTGAGAGAAATTACGCCCAAAAACTTTTTCTCTCTTTTTTTTAAAGTTTCAGATGCCATTAATGAAATCCAATACATCTCCTTACGAATTTCTGTGTAAAAACAAAACTAAGAAGATTTGATGAAAAATCCTTAAATCATGGGAAACCTTAAATTTCAAAATATATTCTAGACCAAAAAAATCAATAATTTCATGATTTTTGTGTTCTTAAGGGTATATGTATACCTTAATCTAAACAGTTAATCGTGTTGGGCGGGGACCAAAACATCGCCAAATGGTCTAAAATTTGGTATACATTCATATTTCGCAACTAGAATCAACATATTAGGGGTACACTATGAATATTAAAATAAAAATCCCCCCTGCTCGTTTACTAAAAACACATTATTTGAAAACTCAAAGTTAAGATAATTTATCATATGAAGTCTACATACAAAGTAAAAATTCAAACCCCTACTATCAGGAATTTGTTAGATTGAGTAGGGAATTCAAGAAAGACATAAGACCTTTATATCAAATTTTGAAAATAATATCAATTAATGATCCAGGTCCACTGTGGACATTTATTAAAAACGAGACAAAACTTCTCCCCCAACAATATTAACATTTGATGGTCAGATTTGTGTACTAATGAAAAAATAGCTAATACGTTTGCACAGTATTTCCAATCAGTATTTTTATCCTCTTCTCAGCCGTTCAGTAATTTTGATAGTAATTCTAGGGGTTACGAAGAAATCTGATTATTGCCTGTTGATCAAATACATTTGAACGAAATAGGAAAGGCTGTTTGATCTGATGGTATACCCTCGTATTTATTGAAAAATTTAAATATTCCCTATTGGTTGCGTTCAACTTGGCACTAAGAATATGTATTTTCCCTAACAAATGGAAATCTCCTTTACTTTATCCTATACCTAAAACAAACAACAGACGAGAAATTACCCACCACAAGCATATAGCAATCTTACCAATCTTTGCAAAATTATCTGAACTGATTGTACATCAACGAATGATTAATCATTTGAAGGCAGTTATCTCAACTAAACAACATGACATTGTTTCACAAAAAATCCACGGCAACGAACCTTACAATTGTTACAGATTTTATTGAACACTCGTTGGACATAGGAAAGCAAGTTGATGCGATTTTTATTGACTTTGAAAAGTCCTTTGACAGACTTAATCACAATGTATTACTAGGTGAATTAAATCATCCCTTCTCTCCATGCCTATTAGGTTCATGCACTCTTATCTAACTAATTGCAGACAGTCTTTTCTACTTAAGGAACACAAATCTGATGAATATATAGCCTCCCAAGGCTCGCATCTTGGACCGTTGTTATTCCTCTTGTTCATTAATGCAGTACCAGATAATGAACAAGTGCTATTTGCGAATGACCTCAATATATGCTAAAATTATTTCCATGGAAGATGTCATAAAACGGCAGCATAGTTTAGGCAACTTTACTAACTGGTGCGTTATCAATCAACTTGGAATTAATACGAAGTTTTTTCATTCAATACAAATAAAACGATTTATAGATTTAATTGTTATTAAATCTTGGTGTCACGTTTGATATGAAATTAACGTTTAACAGCTACATAAAACATATTACAAATTAAACTTTTAAAATTGTAGCATTTGTAATAAGAATGGGAAGAATTTTAACAACGTTTCTACATTAGAGAAAATGTACTATGCTTATGTTCATTAGAGCAATTACTAGAATTTCTGATCCGTTCTTTCTTAGGACAATAATTCAAAATGGCTTAGCCTGCACAGATAATGACTTAGTATGGGTATCATTGTTACAGTTTCGTGTCCCGTCATTAAAAACTCGCTTAGACAACAATGGTCTCTTCCACTGCAAAAATGCAAGGACAATATAATGAGGAAATCACCAATGTTGTGTTGACAATAAATATATAAATAAAATAAAAGTATATAAAAAAATAGAAAGTATATATAAACATTTTATTTTATCTTGCATAATATAATTTTCTTCTTGTAGGAGGGGGCGAGCGCCCCCCTTGCCCCCTCCTAATGGGCGTCCATGCATACATACACTACATGACCATCCATTTACACATTAGTTTACATTACACACTCTTCTTTCTTACATTTATACATTTTTATTTAACACAATCTCCCTCTCCTTCACTCTTCCTTCCGAACTTATGCCACATATTCGCCCCAACTCTACAGAATTTGACGTTTTACCATGACTATACCTTTTTAACACTTATTACCCGATTTTGATATTTTAATTATTCTTTTGTTTGCTTATTTCGGAGAACACGCTAACTCCGGTTGCGCAAATATTTTATTTATTACTCTCACTACTTATCCACTTTATTACTAATTCACATAATTACACTTGTATTGACTGGAAAGAAAGGTGTATTTACCGGATCCATTTATCTCCTCGTGGCAAGAAATCTTGAACATGAAGAAGAAGAAAGAAAAAAGAATCACTTTAGCTTCAGTTTAGTTCCAAATTTGACCATTTTGCCCACACTACAGAACACCAACCCTATTCTGAAGCCAGAGCCAGGATTGTCCAATAGGTTAGCATAAATATTTTCTCTGCGTGACCTGCTTGCCACCTTGACTTTTTGCAAGGAGTTCAATAGAAAGTTGGTATACAGAAACAAACAAATTTACACTCTTTCAACTGGAAGGTCACGACGTGTGAGCTGGAATTTCAAGTATTTAAAATAACTACGATTATTTTTATGTTTAGTTTACCTGATCTTATTGTTTCCAATTCTCTGCTTCCATTATGCAAAAATTCCTAGCATCTTTTATATTCTTGCCGTTCATCGACTCTTAGTTTAAGCTTATGTCTGAGAGTCCTCATATAATTAGTCATCTTAATTTAAGCCTCGATTCTTTGGACACATTGTACTGGACTGAGAGATAAGAGCTAGTTTAGAAACGGGCCTAGCACAGTTTTCTTCCTGTTTATGTTTAGAACGCCTAATCAATCATTGAAAACCAGAAGCACACTAACCTTGAATAGATAATATAAGTAAACGTGAGTTAAAATATCATACGTACAGTGTATACAATTCGAATTGATTTTTTATTGTAGTAAGCTATTGTATATAAGAACCGCCGGCCGGGTGGCCGAGCGATCTGTGACTGTAGGCCATCGGCTTGAAGGTCCAGGGTTCGATTCCCGGCATAGTGAAGGTTAATTGTGACGGGCCAAAGTCCAAAGTTAGTAGACTGACCCATATAGAAATAAAGTTTACCAAAGATTTACCGATAAAGACCACTAAAACAAAATTGAATGTAATTAGAAATTCAATATATTGTCACTAGACGAAAAGTAACATTGCTTTAATTATATTTTAAACAGTTAACTTAACAAAATCGAAGAACCGAAATCTTCCTACGATTTTCCATCATGATTAGAGCTGCAGGATTAGTGTGAGGTAAATACTATTTGCTCTCTTCCCAAGTTTCGTTGTTTCCATTCTTGATCTTTCTTTCCATTTTCCTTAAAATACACTTTGTTTTCGTTCCTTTAAATATATATTAGGCGTCCTTACCTTTATTACCTGAAAGCGTTGGAAAATGGAGTGTAGAACTTGATATTTTCAGTACCATTAAGAGTAGAACTGAGGTGGTATGGTACACTTCGCATAGAAAAATGAGATAGCGAACGCCGTGCAGCTGGACAACCCAGATGGCACCTTCTTATCCCATAATCGTGTCTGGTAAAAATTCTCCTTCCCTCGTCTCGCCCATACGAAAATCAGCAAAAATCATGAGCATTTTTTATTTTTTTCAAAATAGACATGTATTAGTATCGATAAAATGAAAGAATAAAGAGAGACAAAACAATACACATAAGTTGATGGATGGAGAAATTGAAACACACACAATGAAACATTGAAGCAGATGGATATTTTTAGGCAGCAGAAGAGAAATGAGAGAGAGACAGAGAAAGGGGGAGAGAAGAGAGAATAAGAAGAAGGAGAAGAGGGAGTACAGATAAAAATGTGGAATTTAAACGTAGTAAAAAAGAATCTAACATTATAAACTTCAGTGCTCACAAATCTAACAGAAAGGAAGAAGTGACTTTTGGATTTTATAATTTTTCAGGGCTATTCGAAAATATAAAGAGTGCTTGAAAATGCATTTATTCGCTATCAAAATGGAAACAAAAAATAGATGGTCCGATTAAATACTCATCATTTCCAGTGGAACTCCAGAGGTTTGAGACACATCTAGGATAATGTCTAAAGTGTAACACACATGCTTTGTTTAAGCGTGGTTCGGTTGTAAATTCGGTGGGGCTCTTTGAACGTACTGGTTCTCAATACATTGTAATCAGGAATTCGGCCAGGATTTTCAGTTTGGGGGGTGTAAAGTAAAAATTGGGAGGGTACAGCTAGTTTTACAATGTTTCTGTTAACTTTTTCCTAGAAAAATATAAAGTTGGGAGTAGTCTCGAGGATTTAGGGCTGACACCCTCCACTGGAGCCGGGGTCTGGCAGAATCACTGATTGTAACAAACCCAGTAGATACCGTAGGTCATACCTTACGTTCCAGACTACTAATGCAAATTGAACATACAAAGAAAATGAGTGGATGATAATTTTTGTGCGTAATTTCTATCAGAAAGAGCCAAGATTACATATGCAAACTGTATCACAATGAAAAGTTACAAATGTTAAAAAGCAAAATTCGCATGTTCCTGTGGGCATAGCAGAATTGCATGTTGCACATCTCAAAAGTGAAAAAAAGGAACACATTTAATGGTATGTTGATAAATTATAGGATTGAAACGAATTTTGTGAAAAATTAATATAAAAATTATTCTTCTCTTGAAAGGGGGCCGTTTTCTACTTATATCTTAAAATATATCTGTTCTGAACATGCCACTCTAGATTCCACCTATTGCGAATATAACGTTTTAATAATTACAACACTACTGAACTGGTGTATATAACAATTCGCACAGATGGAACGAACACGGCAGAGATGAAACGGATCACCGGCTGTCAGGGGATGCTGGTCAGGTTGTGGACTGTGTCACCAAGATTCGAACGCATTCTGAGGCTGTGATCGATGTAGAGCTGATAACCCGTAGGATGAAGGAGAGATTTTAATTATTTCATTGCGTTTGAACAGTGTTTCTCAGGGGTGACCAGGATCGGAGATGTTACCCCAAGAACACGAGAAATACGACGTAGAAATTCCCAGTTAAATAGATTATCCAGACCGGGTCAATCGGGTTACCGTGTCACTTATGTTTGGGTCTGGCCCTATCACCGGGTCATCGAAAGTGGCACGGACTTGGATGTTGAACGCGCACAAAAAGAGAAAGTGTGTGTGTAAAGTAAGAAAGAAAATAGAGAGAGAAGAAGAAGAGAAAGAGGGAGCGAATCTACTAATTTGTCTTCCTGTTCCTCCTGGTTATTCCTAGCATGCATCTCTCCATTTCTCTTTGTGTGACTCTCAATCTTTGGTTCGTTTGCGCATTCATGTCCATGATTCACAACCTTATAAACTTATTATAAACTTCAATGTTTTGAGCTGGCCTAGGTAAACATACTCATCAACTATGCCTATTGTCTTTCCGCTAATCTGTATTTCCCTCTTTGGAGCATGTTGATTATATATGACCTTTGTTTTACTTAAATTCATTTTAAGGCTTATTTTCGAACTTTGATTATTCAGTTCAAGTAGTTGTTCCACATTTGAAGCAAACAGGACTATATCATCAGCGAAGAGTAGGTGATGAAGATATTCGCCATTAATTTTAATTACAACTTCATCCCAGTTTAAATTTTATAACACTCTCTCAAAGATCGCAGAAAACAGTTTCGGGGAAATTGAATCTCCTTGGTTTACCGCCTTTCCAACTTCAATTTTTTAACTTTCTTGATGTAGTCTAATGACAGATGTGGCAGTCGAATAAATGTTTCACAGTAGCTTCATGTACGCATTTTAGATACCTTGATGTTCAAGTGATTTAGGTACTGCTGACAAGGAGACCGAATCGAAAGCTTTTTTGAAATCTATGAATCCCAATCTTGTGGAAGTTCATATTCATTAGTCCTTTCCATAACTTAGTTCAATGTTTTATGTGGTCCATTGTGCTAAATCCACGACGAAAACCCGCTTGTTCCCTTCCTTGGTTAAAATCCAAGTCCCGTTAAATACGATTAAAATTAACTTTGTGAACATTTTGTATAGAACTGACAGTAAACTAAATGGTTTGTAGTTTTGGACGCGTTCTTTGTCCCCTCTCTTGCACATCAAAATTATATCTATATCTATCTATCTATCTATCTATCTATCTATCTATCTATCTATCTATCTATCTATCTATCTATCTATCTAT
>JAGDQP010020546.1:0-13640 GCA_022664845.1 Lepisma saccharinum | reverse complement strand
TATCTATCTATCTATCTATCTATCTATCTATCTATCTATCTATCTATGAATTCAGATTTTGTCCTTTACCTAATAATAAATATGACTGCGGACAATACAACAATGAATATATATTCTAAAAAACGATAGAAGGTTTATATGGTACGGATCGCTGTTATATTTTGGGCTATGCTGTTCCTTTTTCTTTTTTTTACACACACTTATCATTTTGACGACCACTTTTGTCTTCATTTTAACTTTCTTCGAGGGCTTTGCCCTCCTTTCTACTTCACCACCCAATAAAATAAATTCAAATTGGAAGTGTCTGATATTCTTATCTCACAAAAGAACCATATTCCCTCCATTTATAGCACGTTGAAGTAGCAAGTCGATGATATATACAAGGATAGTCTTACGTCATTATTTGTTGAGATATGATGTCATTGTTATCATTGCTTTACTAACTTTGAGTACCTTTACTCAAATTACATGTTTTGATAGTACTCTTAGTTTTTTTAAAAAAATACTTTAAAAACTATTAAAAATGGGGAGGTTGGAGCGAGGAACCCTATTAAGCAATACGGTGTGGAGAGAGTGAGTTATGGTCATATGGAAGTGGAAGAAACGTCGAGAAGAAGAAGAAGAACAGTATACAGTCTTTAATGGTGATCTGAAGTTCACCACAAAAATAATATTCAACGTTTCGATACGCGTGAAAGATATATTCCTAGTCTATCGCAACTGTTTGAATTAAAATTAGATCGTCAAGCAAATGATTATGAACACAATTAAAGAGAATGTATAATACAACTGAACAATTCAATTGTACTGATCGAGTGTCGGTCAATTGCGTAAGATTGTTTATAAGCGTTTAAAGTGATTTATAATACTCTAAAGTACAAATACAATCTGATAAGTCAATATTGAAATTTGTTTGTATTACTGAATTTATTATTATATCTTTATATATCTTTATAAAAAATCTTTATATCACAAAGCCTTGACTATCTTTGTGAAAATACTCGTGATTGAAAACGAATCGAAGGAAAGCTGTATGCTGGCGCAGTAGTACATACAACGTTTTATTCAATAGCTTTCAGTGAACGCCTTCGTTTATTACTTCATTCCGATATCGTGATTCGTTACTCCAGTACGCAAACATAAGCGTAACATACGACACGCAATCAAAATACGTAATATAAATAGCCTGAAGAAGAGAACCTGATTGTGTAAAATTGTGTGTTCTTTAGTGTCCTGGGCATTTTTTTTTCGTATCTTGTACCATTTTCGCGTAAATGTAAAAAAACAACAACTGTCTTTTAAATTCGTTTTTCTGTTATGGGTTTAATAAACCAGTGGTTGTATCCCTTCGTTCTAGGTGAAAAATGGTAATAATGACTCAGAAAAAAATGATCTTTCATTTTGTACTCTTGCAGAATTGGTGTACGGAGCACCGTTTATTAAATAAATGCATAAAAAAAAAGTATTTAGGCGCCATTTCTTTCAAAATGGCGGCCGGTTCCGAAAAGTCTGAGATGGCCCTATATCTCAAGATCTCTAGAATAATGTGCACTATCTATGTTGTAAGTTTCATACTTCTTTCATTAAAGGCAGAATTTTGCCAAATATTTCACCTATCTCCCTGACTACTACACTGTGTGATATGCTATTCTCTTGAACTAACTTTTAAATCTTTTTTTACTAGTGTTCAATTTAGTCTATAGTCAGAGGACTACAGGAACAGCCCCCGCGGACCACGTGTGGTCCACGGATCTGAGTTTGCCAACTCTGCTCTACACCATATAGTTAACTCATTTAGTGTTAAATTCATTTTATTTTGAACTCACTTCCCGTAATTTAGATGACATCACCAATAAAAAACCTAAGTAACTTTAAAAGTGAGTGAAATTCATACAAAATCTCGTATGAAAACAAAATGATAGAAAAGGATTAGCCATGGTCCTTGAAAGAGAAGAATCGTTTAGTTGTTCTAAATAAATATTTGTTCTTATTTAATAAATGCAGTGTCCTCCCCCCCCCCGTGGCAAATACGATTCCCTCCCTGATAAATTTTTTTTTCGTCCCTGCCAAGAATAAATGTATTCCTAAAAGATGTTTCGATATATATATATATATTACCTTTTGAAATACGTGCGTTATGTTTACCCCCCCCCCCTGGCTAAAGAGTTTAGTTCGCACACTGAATAAATGTATTTAAGTCTTAATTATTTAATGTTGACTTGATATGCACATGGATATAACATGAGTTTGTGGATACTTTGTTAAAATGTCCCATTAACAACAATGTTTGTAGTTCGCACTGAGGGAAAATATGTTGGCTTTTTTAAACGCTTTCGTTTAGCATTATACTTTTGAATACGTCTGTAATCGTTTGCTTTAACTACGAAGTATTACTTCTTCCTGATCACATATAATGAATTTTTTAAATATTAAAAAAAAAGCTTAAAATATAACTTTGGGCTTATGCTTTCTTTTTGCCTAAGAGATGTCAGTACCAGCATCTACACAAAATTTGATATAATCTGAAAGAATAAGTGCCTTTATTACAACAAAATTTATTCTCGTCAGTTTGGGTAAAAAAATCTTCACGCAGATACAAACAATGAGAATATTGTCTCTAGTGTGCAAAGCAAGATTTTATTGTTAAAACAAGCGCTCAATGTAATATTTTGCGAAGTCTTTCACTTCTACAGAAACGTTGTTTTCGAGAATACCATCCCACTAAGTTCTGAAAACAATTCACTTTCCTCACAGTCAAGAACACAAAAACAACTTATCCACTACTACAAAACGACCACTACAAACTGACAAAAGAAAAGCGAATGCCTTTGCACTTCATCTACAGGAGATTTTCACACCACTACAAAGAGACATAGCAAGAAACCATCCCGTCCAACGATTTAACTTTCACTCACAGCTCAATAAAGATCACCGCATCAACGAAAACAGATAGCTAACCACACCTATCACCAGCCATGATATCTCTCAGACTATAGAACATAAGAAAAATACCGCACCTGGAATAGACGGTATAACATACAGGTACATAAAAGAAGGACCACCATGCTTACTAATACTACTCTCAGCCATATATACCTTCATATTACGAACAGGCTACATTCCACCAGAATGGAAAACATCAAAAACTTTAATGTTTCTCAAACCTAGCAAACCACCCGACTCAGTGGCATCCTATAGACCAATACAATTGACATCAATACTCAGCAAAATATTAGAACGGATACTTGTCCATCGCCTCCATACACATCTCAAGGAAAGACACCTACTAGAAAAGGCAGGCTTCAGACCAAAGTATAGCATTCAGGACCAACTTCTCAGACTGACCAACCACATCACAACCCACTAAAACACCAGCAAGCCATCCTGCCTCGTGCTATTTGACCTGGAGAAAGCGTTGGATAAAGTCTGGCATCAAGGCCTACTATGGAAGCTTTTCCAGTTTCAACTAACAATAGCATATATCCGGTACATTTATAATTTTTTGACAAACCGTCTGGCATTTATCAATATCGACCACAGCAACTCCTTTCCGATTTTCCTAAATACTGGAGTACCACAGGGATCCGCTCTTTCACCACTACTATATATAATGTTCAGCTCAGAACTACCAACTAATATACAATTATAGCAATATTCAAACGAGAAGGCTTTCCTAGAAACAGCACAAACCGTTAACCAAATAAACCGAACAATGCAAACAGCAATAGACATATTCAGTGAATGGTGTGACCAGTGGCAACTCACAACAAATGCAGCCAAAACACAAGCAATTATTTTTATACCACCACGACAACGCACAAGAGTACGACGCAACCCGGGAAACCCAACTCCTGGGGAATAAACCCAACTGCTGTACTAAACACATACAAAGCTTTTCTCCGCCCAGTTCTAACCTATGGCCACGTAGCTTGGATTCCAGCACAAGCAAAATTCTACAACAAACTGAAAGTCCTAGAAAGACATGCATTTCGCATAGCACACCGCATCGAACTTCCAAGTCCGGTTGATGAGCTCTACGAACGAGTCGCCATGCCTAACAAACTGTACTATCCGGAGAAATTAAGAATACCATTTATAACCAACAGATACGAAACCTACCACCCATTCCTTCTTGATTGTATGCATCAAGACACAACCTACAAAACACCAACCACAGCTTTTGTATCTCGCCCACTAGGCCTACTTTTCAGTCTATATCTCTTGACTCTCCCAGAAAATCACCCAGAAACACCATAC
This sequence comes from Lepisma saccharinum, assembly GCA_022664845.1. Classification (NCBI taxonomy): domain Eukaryota; kingdom Metazoa; phylum Arthropoda; class Insecta; order Zygentoma; family Lepismatidae; genus Lepisma; species Lepisma saccharinum. The sequence continues at coordinate 9,383 of JAGDQP010020546.1, read as the reverse complement.
CTTACTGCTTTCATCGATCCGTAACCACCAGACTATATCATATCATCACACACATAGAAAAACTTAAGAGTTAACAGAATTAATCATCAATCAGCAGCACCCAAAGAACCTAAGACCTATCCCAATTAGCTATAAAAATGTGTGTACAGAAACGAACTTCTAGGCCGCCACAGAATCATACAAACAAAAGCAAGTAACCTACAAGGCTAGGTAAGTTAACAAAGTTCAACGAAAATCTCTTTGACCAGCGACAATCATGAAAAACAGAAAAATAAAGATAAATATATTCCCCAACAGAGGGCGTAACCCTCTCAGTGGGTATTAGCCATGTTATCAACATGGCTAAAGGATGGGGGGGAAATCGAGAATATAACAGACAAATCGTGGTACGGTGTTAAAATATACCATCCACATAAATATTTGTAATAGGCACTTCTTCTATGCCTAAACATTTAAAACCAACGAAGTCGAAGTATTTGAATTACTTTGTAGTGCCGTAATCTAGCCGTTACAGGCAAGTGGTCGCCTACAGTTATTTTATAGATACAGTACAGATATAGATGCATGAACAAGTGAATGCTTATTATGTATGATACCGTCGCAGACGTCTTCAAGAAAAGCGTAATGTTACTCAATAAAGAAGAACACTTAATCCACTTTTGCTATTAATAGTAGCGTGATGGCCTTGCCGGTCTTACAAAATTAGCAATTTTGACACATGAGACTTATAATCTCAGTGCTGAACTTATAATCTCAACATGCCTACGGTAGGGCCTAACAAATTGCAAGAAAGGTTAATAGTAAGTGCTTAAATACATTAATATTCTTTTAAGGCACTATATTTACTTAATACTTTGTACTTTGAGACTTGATAAGTACCCTAAGAGCCCTTACAAGCTCCTTGAAAAATGTTTCTGAGGGCCCCACACGTCACAACACCCACTATAAGGCCCTTTGGTTACCAGTGGGTAGGCCCTTTCTTTGGTTTCCATGGTAGACCCATTGGTTGGCAGTCAGCCCCTGTTGGCGTTATCTATAGCAAGCGCAGAATCGTTTTCTTCAGCAGTTTGAGTACAACAATAACTAATTCCACACAAAACGAAAGCAAAATACTTACGCTCAACAGAGGGTTGACATTCTACAGAAACTACGCGTTGCGAAAACTTTCAGCTCTATATATGATAAATGAGATGCTCGATGCTCTATAAGCCTGCTAGAGTTCCAGGATCAGGATCAATTCGCAAAATCACAATAACAGTACAATAACCGCGAAACTCACACAAAAGAAAAGCATATACGATGGAAAAGCTAATTGAGTCAGGAGCTTCACGCCTAGTAGTACGCTTAGAACTTCAGAAATAACTGTAACAGTAAACGTGTTGGAGATATTAATAACTTGTTCGACTATCTTCTCTCTTTTTTTTTCGTTAAAGAACAAGCTCCTCATTGGTGCCAATCAAAGCTACTTTTACGAAAGCTTGGGCTAATAATACTCTAGCCTAAATGTGAACACAATTGAACTTCTGAATATTTTCATAAACTAATAACCTTTCCGTTCAGTATTTATGCAAATTTTAGGTTATTTTCGCTTGAAGCGTCTGATTGGTGCCAGGGGTCGTTGGATCGGTACCTGTTCATTCTATGTGAGCTTTGTGGTGGACAAACACCGTGTGCGTGGGTTTTCCACGGTACTCTCGTTTCCTCCCACTTTCTTTATTCTATCAATTCATTCCATCATCATCGATACGTCCTGAGCCATAGTTGCCTAAAGGCCTTAACATAAATCCAAAATTCGAAGCGTCTGATATTCTTATCTCCCAAAAGTACCACATTTTCTCCATTTATAGCATATTGAAGTAGCAAGTCCATGATGTATACAAGGATAGTCTTACGTCATTTTTGTTGTGATATGGCTTCATTGTTACCACTGCTTTACTAACTTTGAGTACCTTTAGCTCCGAAACTATGAGCTTTTTTTTTTAATCAAGGGAATTTCTATCTTGTTTCGGTCGGAGGAATTAATTAACTCAAAAATCAATGACCATCACTTTGACAAACCCTGTGTACCATTTGGTAACGACAGTTTTAAAGCTGAGATGTGATTCTCGTGAGAAATTCTTCCGTTTTGTTCTTATGGGGTAAGGGATGCTCTGTGCGCATTCAAATGCCAGCCTCACATACTCGTAGTGTACTCTGGTAACTGCAGTGCTTGCAGGCTAACGAGGCTCTGGCGACTGGCGGCACCAGGATAAACATGCTACAACTGTTATTTTTAACATTTTATTTTCTTTTCTTTTACTGAAGAACCCTTACTTCTTCAGATTTTATATATAAATAAATATTTTAAATTACTTAACAGTTACAGATCGACGTGACACAGATAAGGGATTTCCTCCGTATCGGGACGGGCGTAGGCCATAGTGCTGTTACCGCCCACACACTTAATTTTATCTTATCTTTATCAGTTTTATTCTTCAACGTTGAGAACTGAAGTTTCCTCCGAGTTCAGGAGTATTAAATTTGAGGTTTCACTCCGCGATAGCGAATACCAGGAGTTACCCTTTTTATGAAATTCCTGATAAAGAAAATCATTCAGTCAGTTTTCCTTAAATGTCTAAAGACCATAGTTAAAGTTAAATTCAGTTTATCTGTAAAGTATTCCTTAAATTATCATGATAATAATTACCCTGACTTTTAGATTAAGAGTTAAAATTTTGATATCCTAATTTTCTGTAGTACGGAACGACGCTCTTGCAAAAAATAAAAAAAAGGTTGTCTTAATTTCAGTGCTCTTGAAACGGTTATAGAATAAGCAAGATACATAACACCATTCTTGAAACTAATTTAAAATTGAGTTTTATTTTGGTTAGTAAAGCGACAAAACGTCTTTCGCTGTAGATAATAAAAGACAAAACTATTGATCAGAAGAGTAGAACACAACTTGGTCGCTCACAGTTTCTTGCTTCTCACCCTATGAGGTTCAAGATATGAGAAAACTCACCACTTCCCCAATCTAAATGGGATATTACTACAATCTCTAACATTTTGTGGTAAAGTTTAGTCATTATGCTACAATCATTACCTTACAATTGTATTGGTCAGTAGGGAATCTAGACTTCAATCCACCTAAAAGAAATCCGAAAGTGTGTGGAAAAATGTAAGACTTAAAGATTATTGCTTTTACAGCAGTTCAGGGATTACACTGACTTGTCAATAACATTAATTTGAGCGTTGAGAAAAGACGTGGAAGGTCTTGATCTTATTTCAAGATATCATCCCTATATTTGTCTGATGTAAAAAGAGAAAATTCGGGGAAAAGTCAACCGATATCGAGATACAATCGCAAGACCTCAGAGTTACAAGATAAACTACTTATTATACGCGGCTCCACGCCTTGGCGAGGTGATCTGGAATGCTCCATTTATTTTCAATCTTAAGTGAAAATAATACACTATTCGGAACTACCTTCGTGTGTCGATTTAAAAAGAAAGAAAGACAAGTTATATCTACAAACATAAATAATAATTCTCTCTTTTGGCGTGCAAATAAAACACCCGTGAAGAAGAAATGCAATTAATTTCTAAGAAACTGAAGTTCCCCGTGTAATATTTCATTATTATAAAATAAAATGCAATAGTTTAACTGAAGACAAGTAACCTACCTGAATTCTCCGATCACACGACTGAGTTTGAATTTCTTCTATATCTTCCAGTTGCTCACTTTTTATAATTAAACCTCTCGAATTCGTTACACGAAGCTATCTGCGGTTTAATATAACTTAGTTACAAACGACAACAATTAGTATGTTAATTGTTGCTTATTACAACAGCAAGGAAGAGAGCAATATTAAATTCAATTTTAAAAATATTCGCAACTGAAGATTAATAATTACGAATATACTTGCTTTCTGAAAGTCTTATAAAACTTAAAATGCTTTTCATCTGCGAGCTTCCCAGTTATAATCCCACCTATAGCTAAAGCAAGGTGATCTTGAAGGAAAAAAAATGTATTCAGCTATATGGGATTTATTTATTTATACGAGGTGAACATGAAATTTAAACTAGCTTATTCAGGGATGACAAAAATGACAAAGTTCGGGAGATGAATATTTACAGCAAAGCAAGAAACAAAACTTTGAAGAAATTTCGAGACATAACCTAGTTTTGGAGCTCAAAGTTAAGATAAGATGGCCTCATTACAAATGACGTCATAACTCGCCAAATAATTACGTAAACGATGTCGCCTTAGTAAATCCAAATTGAAGTATTATCTCCCTGTAAAACCAGGATTTCTACGAAGAGTGTTCAGCAATTATTGCCCCTGATATAGAAGGCATTATCGCAAATAGATGAAATTTTACATGCAGCATAATGTATCCTCTGGATGTTTAGAGATAAAGTTTCAGGCATGTATGCTGTTTAATGTTAATGTTATTCTTTGTTTTTAAGGTCAAGGTGAGCGACGATTGAAAAAATGGACAAATTTGAACACAAAGCCGTAATTAGGTACCTCCAGAGGAAGGGATTAACACCCAAGGAGATTCATGAAGTCGTGGTGAATGTACTAGGTGATGGCGCCCCTGATACCAAATCATCAAGAACTGGTGATTGCCAAATCATCAAGAACTGGTCACGTGACTTCCGGTGCGGCAGGGAGAGCTGTGAACAGCATCAGGTGCAGGACCGCCCGTAACAGTGTGCACACCAGAAAACATTAACATGGTTCACGACCTGATAATGGCTGACAGACGACTTACTGTTCAGAGGCTAGCTGGGGTTACTAGCTTGTCACTCGGTTCAATATGCACAATTTTACACCAACGCTTGAAGGTGCACAAGGTATCAGCCCGATGGGTACCACGAATGTTAACCATTGATCAAAAGCGTGATCAAAAGCTGTTTGGGGCCAAATTTGGCCTTGTTTAAGAAACACCCGGGTAATTTTCTTGCTAGATATGTGACCGTAGATGAAACCTGGGTACATCATTACGATCCAGAGTCAAAGCAACAGAGTATGCAGTGGCGACACTATAATTCTCCACTCTCCAAGAAATTCAAGACAATGCCATCAGCTGGCAAGCTTATGGCCATGATTTTTAGGATGGTAAGGGCGTACTGTTCATTGATTATCTCCAGTGCCAAAAGACAATTACAAGTGACTATTATTCATAATTGATTCCAAAGGTTAGGGGAGGCAATCAAGGAGAAACGCAGAGGGATGCTACACAGGAAAGTGTTGCTGCTGCAGGACAATGCTCCTGCTCACAGAAGTCACCTTACCGCCGCCGCTATTGCTGATGCTGGGATTAGAAATAGTTGAGCACCTCCGTACTCTCCAGATCTTGACCCAAGTGTATTTCACTTGTTCTCCAAGCTTAAGCAACACCTGCGAGAGAAAAAGTTTGCCAACGATGCGCATATTATGCAGGATGTCGAAGAATGACTTCTAGCACAGCCATTAAGTTTTTTTGAAACGTATTCGTGCTCTAGAACATAGGTGGGTGAAGTGCATTACAATGAGGAGGGACTATGTGGGAAAATGACAGAAATTCTATGTCAGGGACAATAATTGTTGAACACCCCTCGTATGCTCGCTTTAATAAATCATTTTGATTCCTTTTACAATAAAATTATTACGTTCCTAAACCCGTATATGAGACACTTTCTTAATCATAAACACTGTTTTACACGTTGAAGAGAGTATTACTTCGTTTGTGATTTGCTAAGGCGACACCGATCACGGCAGTAGAAAATATATGTCGACATTTGACTTCATTTGTTCCAATGAAGTCGTAAATTTGTGCGCCTGTAACTCCGATACTGCGCATGTTTCTAAATTTTTTCAAACGAACATTTTTTTCTGGTTTTGAGGTTAATATTCCCTTCCCGTCAATTGCGTCATTATTTCAGTGACATTCGATATTCTTTACTTTGTTAGTACCATAGAGTTATAAAGCCTCCACTCTATGGTTTTATAACTCTATGGTTAGTACTGATGTTACGTTTGTAGTTCAATCGACACGTGGTATAATTTAATAAGGGTAATAAATAATATGTTCTACACAGAGGTGGCGATTGCCAGTCACAAGTGGGGGGGGGGTTAGGCGTTCAATATTTGTGTTGCTGTCAAGAATGTTTTATGGACGTTCTATTCGAGTTATCAGAAGTGGGATTGCATAAATCGCAGGATATTCTTGTACATTTGTTATAAATAAGGACCGGATAATTATTTAATTAATTATTCCTCATGACTTTGCAAACGTATTGGCCAGGTGGCACTTCTCGACGGCCCACATTTCATTGGTCGGACGCCATGAGCACCTATTTTTCCGGAAATTGTGTCCCAGGTGAGTGCCAATAACAAAGCAAAGAGATCAGAATTGACATTTCTGCTGCAGTAACATGATGACGGCTGACGAGTTGCTGAACCAGATCATTACAGGTGATGAAACGTGAGTTGCTCATTAACCTGACACCATTGGCTTAACTAGATTGGTGCCAGGCCCCCTCCAGATGCTTTGTGCCCCCCCCCAAAAAAAAAGAGCTGGCTGTCGTCCGCAGACATGTTTTAAATTATAAATAATTACAATATACCCCAGATCTGGCGTGAGACGATTGATTGTCCTTTAATGTTTTCATTAATTTAGAATATTACCTATAAATGCATTTTTGCACCGTGACTAAAGATGGTAGAAGACTTAATTGAAGTATACCTTTGGCAATTGTGTAATCGGAGAGCACGGAAAGCACGATCTTAACGATGAAAGTTTATTTCGTGAAATTCGTTTTCTTCGTTATTTACGAACGCTCTAAACCGTTGTCAGGGTAAATACAGACATCGACACGCATACATATCAAAGGAATAAAAGAAAATAGAAGGTGTGGATATAAGGAGGGACACGAGCTAGAAAATGCGAAGCAAGTTAAGTATCTTGGAGAGGTTCTCTTCCAACAATAACGTTATTTACCAATATAAAAGACCTTTCTTTTGAGAAATAGCTTCTATGCTCTTTAAATTTTATGTTGTTATACTTGTATAACGAACCTAGCATTCTACTTGTTGTATTTGGTCAACAGTAGAATACATCTGTTCTCATAGATACAAGAATTATCCGGCTAAAGTACCTACATATTTGTAAATCCTTCAAAATTTCCATTACTTCCCCAACTAAGTCACATTTACGGCACAAAAAAAATATACAGAGCTTCGATGGTCAACAAAGCTCTGTATAATAAAATACATTGCAAGGAACTAATACATTCATAAAATTCTACTGCCAAGAAGGGAGAACAATATATAGACAAAGCCACTCTTTTAATTATACATACTTAACAAAAGTAAAACCCTGCTTGTGGTATTAAAATTTGAATGAATAAAAAGGGAGTGCATTCAGATTTTATAAAAGCTAAGACCACGTGATTTTCTTCAATAACCTGTTGTTCAACTGAAATCATTAGAAAACATTGTCATATGCGGAATCAAAGAGTTGCTTTCGTAGATACGATAATTTTCTACTTTACATTATTCTTGTTTTTAGTAAAGAGACGTCTAGCTAAAGAATTCGTCAATAGTTTCATCTTTCTTTTCAGTGGTGCTATCTAGTGTCAATGGCGCTATCTAACAGCATTCCATAGCTGAAAAAAAGTGTTAAATGTGGGAAAGTAAAGACAAACCTCTCTATTAATCTGTTATGTGAATTAGTTGTATCTAATTTGTTCCCGGGTTCGTTTTACTTTATCTACACCAAAGGAAGTAACATTTACAGGAGAAGGGTTACGGTATGTTACCAAAGTTTGTAGGAGTATTAAGACGCAAATTAAAGTAGCTTTTAGAGTCATGATCCAGTGTTATCAGGGTGAAGTACGTAGATATACGTGGAATACATATGCATCCGCCATAGGTGGGGATGTGTGCAATTTTCTTTTCCGCGCTCCGAGAGTGAAAAATATAAAGATACATGGCCGCATTTTACCTAACCTCCATGTTTATTGCTCACTAATTTAAGACGAAATTCGGCAAATCAAATTACAATAGGATATGAGGAATGTTCGCTATGCCATTAGTATTCCTCCGCGTGTCACCATATCCGAATGGACTGTAGTGCGTATTTTCCGAATTTATTATTTTCGTGGGGTTATCATACTATTTTCTGGATAGTTACATATCGGTTTGTGCGTATGGAAGTATCAGTGGCAATTATTTTTTAAGAACGACTGGTGTTGACCGTATAATATTTGTCAATAGGGTGGTGTCCTTTGGTGTAGATAAAGAAAAACTTAACCTTGTTCCCTACTGCAGAAATAACAGCCATGGCTAAGACCTCTAGATGAATCTAAAAGAGATTTGACGATGCGAAACGCGGTAAAGTTCTCATGCTGAAGGTAGCCATGTTAATTTTAACGAAATCCGAGTAGTTCGTTTCGTGCGTGAAAGAAATTAACTGGGAATGAATTTCCGAACGGCTAACTAAATTAACGAACTTCACGAAAGTGGTTACGAACGCTTCGATATTGAACAAGATTAATGCGTTAAACTCGTTTGAAATTGCCGAACGGTATGCCAAACAAAGGTGAATAAGTTTTTCTGCCGGTTAGCAAGTAGTACCATAGTCTATTATGAAGTCTATGATAGTACCAATATTTTGGATCTTTCGCTTTATGCTTCGGTGAGTGGACGGGATGAACAAGTTCTAAAATAAGAGATCATTTTTCAAAATCTCGTCCCGATATGAAAATTACGAACAGTGTTACTGCAAGAAGTACCACAGCACAAAGGGTGGGATGAATAAAACGGAAGTAAATGCTTCGAAATATGAGAATGATGGAAACTAATTTGCTCAGAAGCAAGAGGTCGAAAGGAAATAAAATACGCGCCGTAGTTAAAATTTCACCGGAGGTAACATTGCTAGTAACATCAGTCTAACTAGTGTGCCTACCTTTCTAACAAATTTTAAATATAATCTTTAAACGTGTTAGTAATATTTGCGACTGACCCTTTCCCTTACCTTAGCCATGGATCGGTTAAAGACAAGTACATTTAAATTCTTACTCGTTGTTGTAAAGAGAGGACAAAGATTGCCATATAAACCAACCTATTTACGAATAAATTTCTTGCTGTTTTGATATTGTGATAGTTAGGTTAGAAAATAGAAAGGATCTAGATATTCCGCCCAGATGTAACCGAACAAAAACATCTTCAAATAGAAGGACGAAACATGAAATTACTGGCGAGTATCGTGGATTTCCAGTTCGTTCATTGAGAGGACCTGGCCCCACCTAGAAAACTTTTTCTAGTTACGCCAATGCCTGACACAGCTGATGATGAATTTCGATCAGTACTATGCTCTGTGCGTTCACAGACCGAACCTCACAGTCGTCGGGGGT
>JAGDQP010020545.1:0-27791 GCA_022664845.1 Lepisma saccharinum | reverse complement strand
GTTTGGTTTGATTCGTTTCGGAAATACAGCCGATAGCGCAAGTTAAGCATAGAACTTTCCGGGCTGGGAGGGCTAGTCCCCCAACCCCCAAAAGAATGCGTCCATCTTCGAAAGGAACCGAATTATTTTACCCATACTATTCATGTGTAAGATTTGGTTTGATTCGGTTAAGAAATTCAGCCGTCATCGCGAGCCAAAAACGTCGCTTTGAGATACGCCACTTTGTGATGAGAGTTTTTTATCTGAACTGAGATACGTCAAATCTTTTTTTTTTTTAATTACTTTTGAACGGCTTCTCATAGAGGTACGTCGATTTGAGACAAGAAAATATACACGTAATGCGATATTCTAACGGTCCTACCTCAAAACGGCCAAATTTTGAGATACGCCACTTTGTGATGGGAGCGACAATATTATATATCATATGTAACATTTTCCCATGTGCATACGACGTATTCACATTGTATATCGTATATTTAAATATTAACTAGGCTTTGTCTTATTTTAAAAGAAAATCGCATATTTGCACAACTGAGCACGTCAAAATAGCCATGAAGAAAAATTATATCTAGGAACAGAAGTTAAAAATTACAATTCTTAGAGACATAGTAAATCATTACAGTGGCGTGATCTACACTGTAAATGCTTTTTAGTGTGTGTTGTTGGCCGGTGTGCTGTATGCGAGTAGGTAAGAAAACGGTCCTTTGAAGGCAACCATATTTTTATAGTTAGACTACAAAGTCAGTAATCAATAAAATAACATTGGGAATATTTGCAAACTTATTCATCTAAATTGTGTAAGGTAAAAAGATCCGCTATAGAGTGGGGAAGAGAAGTATAGAAATTGCTGTAATGATCAACAGAAAGGAGAATTGCAGTGAAAAATATGCAGTTTTCATGGTTTCCATTTTTGTTTACATCAAGATATTTGTCGGATTTAAAGAAATGCTGTAGGGTAGAGCTTTCATACTAAAGTGAATCGAAAGGTCAAAATTTCGAAATAATGTTTTTGTACACCTTTCTCCTAACGCAGTTGGGAATCATTTAACAATATTGCCCATATAAAGCAATTGTTTTCTACATGATAGCATTTTCTTCCCCAAATTATTTCAAAAGTGTCACATTTCTTCTAATCGCTCCTGATGAAAATCCTTTTAAATTTTGTGTTTCCTTCGTATGTTAAATTGTATTGCGGCTTTTGTGACATATGTTGAACCGAAGAGGAGGTTGCGCCGTCATTGTCTTATTTGGCGATCTGACGAGTCACAGGCAGGCCAGGCAGTTGTGCGTGTTTTGGAAGTGGGCGTTCGCATGGCGAAAGAAAAGGACAGGATTACAGCGCCGGTAGCAAAGCGCATAATTTCCAAGGCCGTTTCTTTGAAGCATTCGTTATTAAAATTCTAGTCCAATAAATGTAGTAGTAATTTGTACACGAAAATTGAAATCTGAACAATATGACGAGAAAGGAATGTATGGCTTGCCCTGAGGATTTTTACTGCTTATGAAGAAGTTATTTCTAAGTGCACAGAAGCAATCTTCTCAATAATTCAGCAACAGTGTTTTGAGATAAAAAAATTAAAAAAAAAAGTGTATCGCATGACACGGTGTGTAATCGTTTTTCTTATATTTAATGTGTCCATGTTATCAATTTTGGGTCCCTGCTAAGTTGTTACTGATTATATCTTGACTAAGGGCCATATTTACTCACTTGCGTGGCTCCTGAAGTTAATCACTACATTTTTATATATGGGAAACTAGCACAGATACCAGGTGACAGTAATTTTAGTCTGTGAGGCAGGTTTTCAGCATTCTCAACCACTTCTAAAGCGAAAAGACACGTTGTGATCCTGTCTGTTCCATAGCAGGTTTGTTTCTTTGTATTTCAAATTTATCATTCATTACTCGTGAAATGACATCATCCGTTTCATAGCGAAACGTTTCATCGTCATAAGAGGTTACAATCTACACAGCTTTCACAGATTTCTTTTCGTCTTGGAATTGGTTAACTGCTGAAAGCTTTTATATATAGATCGAATAATTTTTACTTTACTTTCTAGTAACATAAATTTTAAGCTTTTTGAATCCCTCTTTTGTTCAGTTATTCATTCTCTTCACTGCAAGTTATTGCAGTGATATAGTGAAGTAAAATTTCACGTTATTTCAAGATTAGTTTCGGGAAAAATGTAAAGAAATCAAAAGTATGTATTTCGTAAATTCCTTGTTGCGAACCAAAAGTACAAATGAATCTTACAAGTATTTCTGAACACGAATGTTGATATGCTGTCTATCTTACTTTCGAACACAGAACAAATTCTAGTGAGATTTATTCTTAAAGTAGTAATTGTCATAACTTCAGATTTTTCTATATTCTATTTGTGTGGAAGTTCGAATTAATTTCCTACATTAATTAAAGACCCCCGGTGAAAAAAGGATTCAGTTCCATGTTCGTTAACTCGTTAGGTGCCAAAACGAACAAGTCCGGAGTTGCCCGCTTTGTGCATCGAATGAAGGAAGGGGGCGTGAATGTGTTCCACATAATGTACTACAGTTTCAACCTAGGTGCTTCGTTCTTCTAATAAGCGATCGAGCTTTCTTTGTTTACTATATTTTCACATTAAAGTGCAATTCTTATAAATTTGGAGCTACCTGCTTTTTGCATTGTGATTTTCAAATGCGGTAGACCTATATAATAACCAGTCAGCTTCTGACTATGCGTAATATTAATTCAAGAATTATCGTAAAATTATGAATGTTTATATAAAGTATGTTTCATGTGTAATACTACCGTTTTTCGTCAAACTATGGGCATGAAATTGAAAATTTCTCGTATACACAAAGAGAAAGAGAGAGAAGATTTCGTATGCAACACAGGTAGAAACAAGATTAAATTGTAAAGTTTTCATATACAGTAATAAGTTTGATATTTCTGTGAAATTCATACTAGAATGAAAACCATATTCATATCAATTGAAGATTCAGGTCCAATCCTTATTATTTCATGAGCCACTTTCAGAATCACATTACCTATTTATAACTGAACTTAATGGAGAAAATGGTTGGAATCAGACGTTTGACGTATAAAATGAAGGGAGTTTAACTCGTAAATTCTGCGCTGTCGCTCCAAGTCTGAAGGCTTTTTGCCCCCATATTAGTGTGGTTTCAACGATAAAGTGTCTCGTACCGCTCGCTATGAACTGACCTCGTTGTGTGATTTCTCTCATGCGTTGTGACTTATCAAACGATCTCGCGGTGTTCTTTGACTGCTATTAGATGTTACCAAAAATCTCCCTATTTATGGTCGGTTTTCAAGTTAGAGATTTTCAGAACAGTGTTGGGTCACAGTATTTACAAGCATTTACTATTCCTACGTCCTAGGAAAAAGTCAGTCAATATCTGTAGGTGCATGTTTACTGTGTTGAGATTATTCGAATCACTATTTCCTCTTACTGTATGCTTATATAATATGAAATGAGATGGATAATGGAAGCGATTTAAAAAAGACATATATGCTTTCATATAACGTTTGAATTTTAATTTTATTTAAGACCTTTGGGCAACTTTTGGCTCAGGCCGAATGGATGATGAAGGAAGAATTGGTGAAAAGAAAGTGGGAGGAAACTGGAAAACACATACACGTGGTATTTGTCTACCACAAAGCCCACATGTAACATCCGGGATCGAGCCGGGGACCCCACGCACCAGAGATGAACACTCTACAGCTGAGCCACCGCAACCCCATATAACATTTGAGATTGAATGTACGTATTAGTTTCACAGACAAATCTACTTTCGAAATGTTCGTTGTTGTGAAGTATCTGAACAGCGAAGTGGTGTTTCCGGTGAATTTTCGGAAACATCTGACATGCATTCTGAGCTGGAGTGATAAATTCCTGGATGAGCGAGCATATAACCGAAAGTTCGTCAATCTTGACAAATTTTCCCAGTATCTCAACGTATAAAAGCTTAGCTTCCGAAAACAAATATCAGATTTATTAAACATGACAGCAATAAATTATTGTGCGTTGGTTATTTTCTCTAGCCAAGGAGTTGGACATTTCTAGGTATATTGACTACAACAGGATAAGTAACTAAGCGGAAGATGTTACTTGGTAAGAGTAGGCTTACATGCAAAAGAAAACTACTAATTTATTTGACAAATTTATTCTGCCTACTTGTACAGTTCAGGCCATTGCACTTTTTCATGTACTGGGCGCGTCACTTTGATGAACTAGGCCTTAAATTCAGTCTTCGTACCTCAGAGAATCGTATCATTACAATAGGCAGAGTAGCTCCACCCTTGACAGTATACTCTTTTATTTTCCCCTTGAGCTAATATAGAAGTGGGTGCTGTTTTGTAGGCGTGATAACATACTGGCGAAAGAATTGTTATACGTTATTTATTGAAGGTATAATTTTAAGATCACTCAACCCAGTGCATGTGGTCGGTTTAAAGGTGTAGAGAAAGTTACCACGAAGCATTTGACAACCAGACGAAAAGTTGAGAGACTAGAGTAAAACCATATAATGATTGGCATGCAAATAGAAATTGACGATTTTTAAACTAATATTTATATAATAAAACATTGAATGATATTAATCAACGCGTTTAATTACAGCAAGGGTGAAGTTTCTGTTGTTCTACGTGTCACTTTTCCCGTCATATGTATATGGGTGTGAAATTGGCTGTAAGAAAGGTGAATTTTCTATGATAGTTTTCGAACAATGTTATATTGTCTTATTTTTATGAATTTATTGACCTTGTGCTCGTACTATCCTGAATTGAACATTTTTTACTTACAACTGTGTTATTTAAGCTGAAACCATCAGCATGTTATTTGACAAATTGCTTATTTGATGCTTCCATTGTTAACAGGAGTAGTGACAGTGTATAGCAAATTTTATGTTAGTAATTTACTCACCCCTGTCAATTTCTCTCAAAATTATATTTTGTGTATTACTCCAGTATTAAACTAAGAAATGTTTGCAGATACAGAAGTAAAAACACGAACATAAGGTTAATTTTATCATACCCTCAATATTGGGTTGGGTTGTTGTATATTATAACCCGATAATAACTATATGAAAAATAGGATTTTGTGGAACACCCTGTACAAGCAATGGGAGCGTACTTAACTCTTCATGACACATGCCATTTTTATTAATTTTTTACTCCTAAACAATTCTTTAAAATGGAATCATCCCCTCTTCCAATTGTATAATGTACAAAGCATGTGATTGCAACTATATCCTTCTGAAGATCAAAATTTTGTTCCAGGAGCTCTTACAGGAATTGAATTTTGTCGATTATCATGCTATAATGTTTTATGTAAAATATTTAAAAAGTGACCCGCATACCTTTATAATTTCTCTGAGTGCATGTCAGTGATGGAATGTGCGATTCAGTTATATTTCCACCTAACCTTTTTGTATCAAGCAAATTTTTCTATGTACAAGGTTTTTCCAAAGAAAAGTAAATATCCTCATTTTGATAATATTTTACGTTATTAAATGACAAGAATATAATAGAAGAAAGTCAGTCTGTTACAGTACCACATCGTATTGCAATATTTCATTCGTTTTTAGTACATATTCATTCGTTTCATTGTCATCTAATTGGATTGAGAAAGCACACATTTTAATTTGTACCTTCGGGAAACATCAGTTTGGACAATGATCCCCACACCACACATGTTAAATCGCTACTTACTAAACTGAAGGTGGCGGCGTTACCTTGTAGAATAGGTCTGGTCGCTTCCTTTCTCCATATTGCCCGGAAGTTAGGTTGACTGGAAACAATTTTCCGACTTCTCATGTGAGGTTAGAAAAAAAATACCAATACAGTTGGTCTTTTAAGTTCATTTCATTTTTCTCGTACACAGTGAAGCAATGCGGTAACAAAAAGTTTTTTTTTTTCTTCCTTTTTGTGATTTACATCCCATTTTGTAAGTTGGTCAAGTTCGGAAAACCTGTTTGTTGACATCATACGTAAGATTGAAAAGTAACAACTGTGTTTGTGTAGGCAGTTATTGGGTGAAAGTGTGATCTTTGCCTACGTTCGTAGAAGTAATAGCATGCCTACATGTCGCAGTGTTTTTTTCCTTCTAATCGTTGAGAAACATCTTGAGCAAGGAAGGCGCTATGTTAATCGGAAGCCTTGACTATCAATTTCGTATTCTTATAACGTCATATATGCAGTTGTTTACATATTTAATTTTTATTGTTCTTTGATGTATTGCTGCTGGTTGTCGGTCAAGGTTTTCATATAATTTGAATATAGCAGTCATTAACTTTTCAGTAAGCAAATTGGAGGTTGTGTGAAGTTTTCAAGAATAAAGTTACGAAAAAAAAATCAACAAAGCAACATACCTTACGTGCACAATTGCCGAAGTCCACAGGCAAGCTATTTATTCACTGTCGAGTCTAATGAGCTACTAAGTTAGGTACTGTACAATGGGCTGTCTGGAAATCGAATTTGAAGTATTGCAACTATCGAATTA
Organism: Lepisma saccharinum; assembly: GCA_022664845.1. Lineage (NCBI taxonomy): Eukaryota > Metazoa > Arthropoda > Insecta > Zygentoma > Lepismatidae > Lepisma > Lepisma saccharinum. Next base: position 21,294 of record JAGDQP010020545.1, on the reverse strand, counting down.
AGCATTTTACCGAACAACTGCTTGGATTGGGTAAACAGTTGTGACTGTAGGTTTTTCTTTGCGTCATTTCTTCCCTTCAGTGTTCCTTCGTTTACTATGTTTGTTATAAATAACTGCTTTTGTTTTATTAAAGAGCCGAGATAAAATCTAAACCCTAATGCTAACATTTAATACGAGTTCGACTTGAGTTGCGAAATTAGTTGAAAGAGTTCCTTCGATTGTGAGTCTGTACATAAGTTACCATGGAAACACGGATGCACTGAAATTATAACCGTTCCTTTTGAAGATAACTTTCATGCTTGTTCTTGTGATATTTTTATAGGTAGTTTAAAATAGTGTTGACTTTTAAGGTTGTGAAAGAACATTTGATTGCCGTTAAAACTATCAATTTACTTAATGCAGTCCAATTTACTTCATTAGTTTCTCCAGAATTGTCAAATCAGAAGCAGAGTGCAAACAGAATTGGGGGAGGGGGTAACTATGTTACACTTTTTGTCACTGTTGCTGCACAGACTTATTATATTGGTGGTGGTGCTCAGACTGGAGGAATATGGATAAATTGCAGGTGTTGATTCTTCAGGGTTAAGCAGGTTACTATTTTGAGACTTGCCATTTTCTGTAAGTGGTTTGAATACATTCTCGTATGTTCGATTTTGTGTGTATTCGAAAATAGTTTCTAATTTCTTTCTGATGCATGGATATAGGACTTGATTAATTCGAAGTTCATTTCCTTATTAAATATTTCATGTCTTCAGAAGACGCTCTGAGTATTAACCCGATGCTTAACAATAAGTGACTAATAGGCATAGAAGAGAGAGAATTAGCAACAGATCCTAACTTCAGTACTTTTACTTACACAGTTGATTTAGTGGTATGAGAGGTGACTCAAGCAAGCATTGTAATCACGGAATCCCGACCGGCGGGTTAAAGTGGTTCGGATTCCGATCCATGTGAAGTTGTAGGCACCTTCTTGAGTATGTTAACATAAATCTTCCTCCTATGAATCCTATGGAATGTCAAGTTACCATCGATTCACTGCCTCAAAGCAGATAGGGATACTCGCTAGTCACATGGAATTACATGGAAATGGATAACGTTGCGTTTGGGGACGACGGTAAAAGTAAATATTCCCAAATGGCAACGCTTCAAGATTATAAAAGCAGGCATATTCGCAAGTACACGGAATGTTACGTAAACTAATTGAAAAAAAAAAAAAAAACAAGAAAAAAAAACACACACACATCACTGTATAGATTAGGAGAAATAGGTAATTAAAGTTCAGGGCCAGAAGCGAAAATCAAAATATCAGTAATCTAGCACTTTCCTGCAGCGAATAGCATGCGGTTAACGTGATGAACTTCTTCGAAAGAGAGTGGGGATCGATCCAGTCGGCGGTGTTATTCTTTTTAAAATAGCTTAAATCGCAGGTATTAAAAAGCTTTACTAGTGTGTACTAAGTCAATGTGAAGACAATTTTCTATTTTAGAAGAAGAGGCCATAAGTTGTAAGTTCAAGATAACATTTTAACAAATGTAAAGAACGTAAGCGTGATTACAAATAATTAAATAAAGCACCATTACGCACCAATTACATTACACTGAAGAATCGTCTTTGTAGTAAGTTATTCCCAGTACATACAACAGTTCGATTAAAACTTTATTTGAAAATAATTTCAGCTGCTGGCAGGGATCGAACCCCAACTCCTACGTAGATATTTATGCTAATCGATGGTCATGCTATTTGCTGCATGAAGGAGCTACGTTACTGGTATTTATCGGTTTTTACTTCTTGATCTTAGCTTTACTTACGTTCTCCTATTCGATACAGGAGCGTTTGATTTATTTACCGTAGCTTTCCATGTACGTTCTAATATATATGCTTGTGTTATCTTTAAGCGTTGTAATTTGGAAATGTTTATTTGTAAGCAGAGCTTGCTTTTTCCTTAATTTATTGCGCAATACAATAAAGATAAATTTTATTTATTCTAAACACTAATTTCATTTTATTGGAGAATTTTGTTTCTCTCTGCCCTTTTTTCTAGCTGCGAATATATTCCTTTTACTTGATCACAACTTGCATGTTACAAGTCAGCAGCTATTCTGATTACAAGAAGCTTGAAACGCCGAGTAGTCATCGGTTAAGGGTGATGTGGTAGTATGACTAATGGAGTGTATCGATCGCACCTAGTTCTTTCCTGGAAAGTTAAAAATCGTTGTTGAGAATTGACATTAAAATAGCTAGTGAATGGTCTCGAAACTGACAAAGTAAGAGAGAGAACAACCTTTAAAATTGGCTTATAAATTCCAAGTTTTGATTTTTTTAATGAAATGATTACTGTACGATCTTGTTTTTCTTTGAGCTTATTTCTGACTGAACCGCAATAGACATACGTTTCTTGTACTTAAGGTTTCAAATCATTCGTGTTAAAAATTAGATTTTCGTACCGAAGGTGACATGTTAACTCCAGCAATAAAGTAACAGGGGTGCTATAGAGTAATTGAGGTATTCATAGGGAATACTTATCGTACAGCTATAACGTATAATGTTGAATTTTTGATACGACTCATTCCATAGCAAATACGATTGCAGTTATGTACCTTGTTCCTTGGTGTAAAATGTTTTCTAAAATTGCATTGCATATAAATTTATATCGAGCAGACAAGACCGATATCAAAACTCATGGTTCAGTTCACCGTAAGCATTCGTGTGTGTGTGTATGTCTGCTCGTGTGTATAGAGCACGTGTATGTCTGCTCTATAACTGTGTAACTGAGCCAGTATTCTTTTTATATGCATTAGTATTTAGTAGTACAAGTATTAGATGGGCTATATAATGCGCAGTTTGCTATTTGCAATATGGTAGCGAGACAAAGGAACAGATGAAATGACAAGTGTCTGCAGTGGCATACTTGAATTCATAAAGTGAGTGTGATATAACTCTGTGATAACGTGAATAAGCTTTTCCAATACTATCTCATTCACTTGTTTTAGTTAGCATTACATATTATTCCCATCATTTTACGTAGTGCACGATTTCTAGTCAGTGTTATAATTTGTCATGCCTATAGTTATCATGGTGTGACAGGTTCATATTTTGTATTCTTTTTTATAGTAAATAATTTCTGAGAAACAATTTCGTAAAGTCTATGGATAAGTGGGGAAACATAGGAAATGAAGGTGGTAAGCCTCTGGGTCACAGAATGGTATTCCCATCAATTATTTTGTGTTTCAAAAATATAAGGAACATTGTGAGAAAGAATTATTCTGTTTATAATATTGAGCACAGCCAGGAAAAAGCAATAAGATGTAATAAAATAATATAAATGGGAATAATAGTAATTTTGATGTGCCAACTTTATATACAAAGTATGTAAGAAAACGTGTGTACACTTTGGTTGTTCATTTTGTGAAATCTATTTTATAGGTGAACAACTTGTACCATAAACATCACAAAAAATAACATACTTTATCAGAACTTGTTAGTTTTTTTTTTTTTTTTTTTTTTAGTTGTAAACATTCCTCTATTTTCATCAAAATATCCTGGTATCGTTGAAAAAACTTGTGTGCGCTTCTTTGTCTTCCTGGAACTTGTAGAGGTTCGAAATCTTCCATATCGTTTGTTGCTTGTGTACATTTTCTTCACATTTTGTACAGTACCACTAGAATAGGCGAAATTGGAATCTGCGTTGGAGATCCTGTTCTTAATTCATTTCCCAAGTGTCTTCAGACCTCAGAAGACTGTACCTTTTTTCTAGACCAGTTTTCACCTAAAATAAAAAATAAATAAATAAAAATAAAACAATGAAATAAGTTGATAGATGCATTATTTGGACACACTGCATAGTTCCACCAATTTTATAATATATTTAACTTATATATATTTAAAGTGCTCCATTTATATTTGCCGGTCAGTTTTGTGCTGTTGACTGTTTCTTTTTCTGTATATTCCTTGCAACTGTCTTAACGCTTTCCGTTTTATTTTCTGTTGTCCTAATAGACTCTTGAGTAATGTTAAATCTTTTAAGGTCTGTAAATGGAAAATGATTTTTTAGGTTTTAGAATCAATCCAGTTAAAGTAACGTTATAAAGACTCCGTAACTAGTTTGAAAGCTGATACTCAATGAAAGGAAATGACGTTGCAAATTCCTGTTTGGAAAGGATTCAAGACATTCTGCCTTGGGCCAGAGAAGGTGAATGAAAGTGTGTCTGCATAGTGATAACTCGATTATGTTCTCTGATCTTCCTTTTCCTTTATAGAACAGTAATCACAATTCTTTCCCGTTACTGACAAAGGCATCACAAACAGGGTCACTTTTGAATACCAGAACATCATTTTAGTCTACCTGCTTTGTCTTTTCTGAGAACATCCATCAAGATAATAGAGATTCCATTTGATGTTTGTATTATCATGTCAGTAATTGTGAAATCAGTATCGTCATAATTTATCAGAGTAAATCTTCGTATGTTTTATATTGTTTGACGTGAAACATTGATTATTAAAGTAATAAAATTAGCTTCAGAATACGATCATTATCAGATTCACTATTAAAAGTTCTTTCCAAATTTAGTTGGAAGATCGCAATATTGTTGAATCTAAAATAGGCATCTTATGTTCTGGATGTATATGTAGGAAGCATTTTCTCCAACTACTACCGTTGCAAGTATTTTAAAAAATATTAAGTAAAATACGAACATCGACAAAACAGGATATTTTGTCGTTATATGTATCATCGTACAGAAAAATATTGCTATTATTAGCAACATTGCTCAGAGTGTTATTCTATAGAACGAGAAATATCATTGACTGGGGTACACCACATAGGATAGAACCAGATGTGATAAATATAACTCTGTTCTTATCCCAGGCAAGACTTCTTGAATCATTTCTATGCATGAATTAGTAAATCGTATGCAATCTTTAGTGACGTATAAATATTACAATATTTTATTTGAAATGAAATTTGCATTCTGTCTGGTAAACTTCCAAACAAATGAGCGTATTTCTTGCATGTTCCACGTGTTCTCTATATCTTGGATATATGAAGAATTTGCTCTCAATTAATATGGAAATCTTCTCTTTTCTAATGCTCATTGTGAACTGTCCCATTGCAAGCCGCGAAATAAGGTCAAAGCAATACTACAAATTTACAACATAGTGGTGTTTGATACGCTGTTCTTTCCCGATTGTTCAGAAGTACTAGTACATATACAGGTCTGTCTATAAAGAACAATTAATATAGTTGACCTTTAAGTTAGGCATGATCGTGTCTCGTCGTCCCCCCCCCCTTTTTTTTTTGTTTGTTAACAGATGCTCGGACATTTCATTTCGTTGTAAGGTAAAACTACTTGCAAGTATCTATACTTCGGTGGCCAATTCTAAAGGAACCAAAGAAGCTTCTTTGTACGTTTCCTGATGTAAGTACATGAAATTTGCCTTGTTTGCGCAAAGTTTGAATTTCTCTCCCTAGGGATTTTTCATTATTAGATTGACAAGGATGTGAAATTGTATACTTCGAACAATAGTATTGTGATCTTCAACGCGAACCCTGACCTTTAGACAGTTCTTTCGAGCAACCATTTCACAGTATAATTGTTGCATTAATATGTCTGGCCAGTCTTGGAGTAAAAGAAAGAAGAAGTTTTCGCGCGTGATTGCTTGTAGCATGTCGTGACTGCACAGCTCCGTGTTCTTTTAAGATACCATCGAATCAGAAGTCTTGTCTCTTGTGTGCAACAAAAAGCCAGGAAGTGGGACAGCCTAATCATGAAGTCGCCGAAGGGAAAACTGTAAAATTGTTGAATATTCCTTGTCTTTTACTTTTGTTACAATGGGAAATTTGATCGGTAGGTCAATCCAGCGATACTTCCGATGCCAGTAATTGTAATGCTTAAAACGGAATCATATGATCACGATATTCGATATCATGCAGATAGTTAACAGATATGTTTGTAATATGTTCTTGGGAATAATATGTCAACATTTGTTTTACATCGCATCTGAATAGACGCATTGATTCCACCATATTTTCGGAAAGGGTTCCGTTCTCGTACATTGCAGTACGTACTAATGAAAATAGTACGTACATACGTACGTATATAGCTTATGTTATCCGTGTGAGAAGAGGTCGAGTGCGTTCGGAGTGAACTTCGAACTTATACCAAAATGATACTTCTGACGTTCATAGTAAATTTCTGTGGAATTTTGTTAAGTCCAAAAGTTGTACATTTGGCAATACTGATCTTGTATATTAGGTAAGATCAACATATGAAACGTTCATTTTAAATTTACATAAAATATTGCAGGTAATTCAAAATCTGCCAGATTTAATGTAGACTCTTCGGCCCCACGCTTCAATTCTTGTTATACTATCCCATATTTCCACTAATAAAATCGTTCATTTACTTTAGGGAAAAGAAAGAATGAATTAGTTAAGCTTGGTACTCAGATATTTATTTCTAATTGATATATGTGAAATCATTACTTATTGTCGAGTCATTCTGTGCCAATTCAAATTGTATTGTCCACCATAAGGTCACCAACCTTAATCATTTTGAATTTAGAGGCGTTCAAATTGAAGTAACTTATTATCTATAGTTTTTAGGAATATTCAGCGTTATTGAAAGAAAATAAGGTTAGTCTAATAAACGTTGCGAAGGACAGTTTTTGCAGAAAATGTTATCTTCGTTAAACATCTCAGTATCATCAAATTTTGTATTATTACTAATAAAGTTAGGCTGGAACATTATCTTAATTATTATAATACGTCACAAATATGTGTAGCGTATATGTGCAGGATGGTCAAAAAGATTAGAAAGAGTATATTATGTGTCACTACTTTTTAAGAGCGGAGACATTAGTAGAAAGTATTAATATTTGGGGGTTACGGGAAAAATAAATCTCGTGGATTTCTATTTGATCATTTCTGAGCCATAGTTGCCTAAAGGCCTTAAAATAAATTCAATTCGAGCGTTAGACTCGCAGCAGGAGCCAAGCGGATTGACATCCCTAGTTGAAACTCGTTAAAAAAAAGATGACCTTGAAGTTTCAAATATTTGTAAATTTGCATTATAATTCTGGGTAAACTAACTGCGAAGATTGAGTTTATTTGATACATTTAATATTATCACCGATAATAATTGTATTGCGTTAAAATGATAGGAAAGCTTTGAAAAGATTGATTTTAAATTTTGTAGTATACTCCGTAATCTCACTCAAGAAATTGGTACTTTGGCCGTTCAGGATCAGTTTTCTCGAGCACAAAGCGCTGCGTGCTCCATGCTACTAAGATACTTGGTTCACTTTGATGTGAAATATTTGTTTAAACTTGAATCACAGTGTTACATTAATGGTCAAAGAATTTACTTCTCATTTCCTTTTGCTTGTATTATGAATAACAAACTACTAATTTCATGTTTGTTTTTCATTCATTCATTTGAGTAGAGTCCAGTATATATTTTCTTATGTTGACCGTATGACTTATTAGCAATATTATATAATTTTTATCTTTACAAAACGCAGTGTCACATGTCTTAATTTGTTTCTTTAAGGTCAAGTCAAAAGGGCGTATATTTTTTAAACTACAATAAAAATAAAAAAGATCAGCTAAAATTTCATGCATCATATCTCGATCTGTTTATTATTGAAGTAACATTTTGTCATTGCAAAAAATTTGCGGCTGTTTGCCTCCATCAGTGTTCAAATTGGAGATTGTGTGGTGGAAAGTGTGTCCCGATTTGTTTAGAAGATGGAATAACCCTTTTCTTCAACTTCCACTCAGTGAATTTCCGTTATTCGAAAATTGACGTTGTTGGTACTATATGGAAAGTAAAAATTGTGTAAAACTAGCCAGGGAACGTTTTAAAAGGAATTTAGTAGAAACTATTTTATCATTAAGCAGACATCGAACTTGTAGGAACAATTTTGAGTCAACTCTTTTCCGTGTGCATTGACATGTATTAAAGAAAAAGTACATGTCATTTAGTACATTGACATTTAGTAAATTATTCTACTAAAATTAAGAAGCCTTATTTTCATCTGAGTTTGCATTGTTTTGTAACTGTATTAATACCGTGCTCTTTACTTCCAGGTGAAACTTGAAAGAGTATTAGGGCTTACTGTCTCGAGCAATGCCGCCTTGGATTGCGATCCGGAATCGGGAATCGTAGCCTATCCTGCAGGGTAAGTAGAAGAAAGTGTTACGTTACGTCATTGTTTATTAAATTGTAAGATACTTGATGTACCTCCATTTTGCTTATAATCGTTAGCGCCTAATACACGTGGGCAATTATCATATCCATTTTCTAAATTCTGTCTTGTCCGGTTGCATAAAACATTTTGATCCGTAGATAAAGCTTAAGCAGGGAGTAATTCAAGATTGTGAGTTTACTGTTGCATCAACTTATATCTAGAATTAAACCAGAGGGAAAGAAACCTTTGAGAAGACCGAGATGACGTTGGGAGGATAATATTAGAAGGAATCTTCGAGAAGTAGGTGTTTGTGATGTAAATTGGCTTGATCTTACTCAGGATAGAATCCTATAGAGAACATTTGTTGCTGTGGCGATGAACTTGGGAGTTCCGTAAATCATAGAGTATTATTATTAAGTTTATACTGTAATTTATATTTTTAATAATTATTATTTTTACTAATATATTATTTTTGACGTTAAACATAAATTACATGCATGTTACATAATAATGCACCGTCATATTGAAATTAACCAAGAGCTAGAATAAATTACCATGCAAATAAAAAAAGTGAAACAGTCCTCCCTTCTATACTTTTCCTATTTTCCAGGTATGGTTTTCAAACCAGAACGTCGAAATTTGAACAATTTTAAACGCTGATTACGTGTCCTCAATTATTAGTTTGTTTCCTTAACGCATGCTATGTATCAGCATTATTGAATAGCAAACAGTATAAAAAATTCAAAAAAATATTTAGAGCAGGAGAGGATTTTGGATGCTGATCAAGGCTTTAACTGCACATAAATTGATAATTTACGGGAGAAATGAAGTGAGAGGTTTTGTAAAATTTGACGTTTAAGTGATTTCCAAGTGAGATCGTTTAACGAGCATAAGCATTATTATGAGACGGGAACAAATAGGATAGTCGTTAGTGCAAGTTATGGGAAAGTGCTGCACAGAAACCTTGGGTGGTATATCGTACATTAAGATTATTAGAAGTAGTGAAAATCAGATCGTAAAATCTTGGAAAAGATTTTGTACGGTCGCGACATCATCCATTTATCTGTATTTATTTTGGCGGTAATACTTTTGTATCTATCCAGGAGCCTCAAAACATATAGTTTGTTGTGGGATGAAGTTTGGAGTTCCTTTTTATTTTCCGATTCCATTCGTATCAGCTCAACAGGCATGCACTGTTAACAGTACGCAAACACACAGCAGAAGTTAAGAACTTTTGAAATGTTTTGATTCCTGCGCTGATCGTTCTAGCTAGTTCCGTACCAACCAATCAGACTACAGTATTTATATGACTTCATTCAGCATATGTCGTAGTTCAACCAAAGTTCTGATTAACCTTGTGTTTGCTAATTCTGTCTTCAAACTTTATGATCCAACTACTAAATAGAATGTTGATCCATGGATCGAGATATTCAACAACTCACGGAAAGTTTTCAGAGACTGGGCATTGATGTAATATAAGTAAAATCGAAATTGAATTTATTTATGGGCTTCAGGCTGCTTTCGGCCAGGCCGAATAAGTAAAGTTTAGAAATGTGCTAATGTAGTAGGGAAATGAGACTGCACAAATTCACAATGCTGAGACTTGTTTTGGCAGCAAAGTAACTCAATAATGAAAGAATGTTATTGTAATGAAAACATGTGAGATTTAATAAAGGATTTTATAAAAAGTCTTATAATTTAGCGAGTAACGAATAGTTTGCCATTTCGTAGTCAAGGGATCGAGAATTATATAACCTGTGAGAATTCGCAGTGAAACATGTTCACTTTACTTAACGAAGAATGTGTTACATGAAGCCTTTAGAATACTATTTTCCTTCTCAAAACTTGAGTGGTCCATTCTTCATGCCAGGAATAAGCGAGGCTCGGAACGGTATCTAATGGTAGAGTAAAACGTTCGTTTATGGAAACGGAAGAACTAAAAAGAACACAAACGAATGTGAAAAACTGCTGTTATAAAGGATATTAAAAGTAAATGCTAAGATATTCCTGAAATGGTAGGCAACCACATTAACAGTAGTGGAGTGTTGGTTGCCTATACTTAAGTGATCTGAAAAGGTCAATGTACGTCAGCCTTTGTCGATCCTAATACGACCTGCTAATATCGCAGTCCTCCATACGTCGTAGTGTGTGCGTGTGTTTAATTTCGTAGATGTTTCATAGACTTTGCGCTTTCAAAATCAGGTATGATTCATCCAAACACATTTATACCTTAAAAAGTTTAAGAAGCATTTTTTTTTTTTTTTTTTTTTTTTTAATTGATTCGTGATTGTCGTTACATTTGAGAATATGAGTATATAATTTTATTTATAATCTTTTAGGAAATCAGGTCTATTGGAATATTAAGATTTCGGGTTGGTTCCGAATTTCATAGCCGCGTTCAATTATCTGTGATATTCTTGATGCAATTTATTTATACTTTCTGAAAACACATAGTTTTTAATCGATTTGTCTCTAATCTAGTATTTTGTAAAGGGAATCTTGACTTATAAGTATTTACATCTGCATTTATGAGACACGAATTCTTTCTCGCTGAACGATTGAAGAAAGTCAGTGTGCAACTTCGCCTAAAAACAAGAAGTATAAACATGATTGTAAAAATATTCGATCAGGAAGAGAATAATATTTAAAGATAATTAACATTTAATTCTTTCATTATTAATTTCAGGCTATAAAATCAAAAACGGAAAAAATGAACATCGTAGATTTTAATTTGTCACTTAATTATTTTGCCTTTTGGGATAATCTGTGTACTCGCGTCAGAACTCTGCGTATTTGGGGTATTTTCGTTGAAAGTTTTTTTTTTTTTTTTAAAGCAAATTTTCGATAGAGAAATACACCTTCAGGTTGTAGTAGGAAGACCCTGTTTAATTGGATATGAATAGTAATCTGTCGATGAGTGCCAGCGTTTGTTATTAAAGAAAATAGCTCAAAAGAAGTTTAAACACTGACTTGTTATCTGTCGTCATGTCCTTTTTAATGCTGTGGTAACTACGATATTCCCTGTCCAAGTGAATGGTGTAGCACCAGAAATAGAAAGAACTTTGAAATTATATTTCTGGCCTTGGAGAAAAGGATAGATAGGGGAAGGTAGTGAGTGGCGTCTATTGAAAGTACTATTCTGGTGGAGGATTTTTTTTTTTTAGGTTTATCGGCGTGAGCGGTACTCGAACCCACTCCGCTTTGACAGTGCTTATCCGAGGTCAGCAGTGGTAGCTAACCAAGAGACCACGGGAACTGTTCACCAGAACTAAGGTTTTGTGAGAAGAAATATAACCAAGAATTGATAATGTGGGACATCAGCAGTTATGTGGATGGGTGTGTTTCGGTATAATACTATCTTGTTAAAAGAAATAAGAAAAATGAATTGAATTTATTTTAAGACCTTTAGGCAACTATAGCTCAGGCCGTATGGATGATGATGGGATGAATTGGTGGAATGAAGAAAGTGGGAGGGAACAGGAGCATCCCGAGAAAACCCACACACGCGGTGTTTGTCCACCACAAAGCCCACATAGCATGAGCAGGGATCGATCCGACGACCTAGCACCAGAGGTGACCGCTCTACCAACTGAGCCACCGTGGCCCCAAGAAATAAGAAAAGAAAATGAATGATTTGTCGGAAAATGTTATTTCGGTTTGGGAAAAATTTTGTGATGATTCTCAATATTTTATCTTCCGTGTATATGCAACTTGCAACAAAGCATTTATATAAACTCGTATCGCTTTCACATTCTTCAGAATTAAAAGGATTGCATGAACTCTGCATCAATTTTGAATATACGTCAAGTGATTTATGTAATATTTATAACTAAACAGAATGTTAGTTCAGGGTTGCCACCAATCAGGGAATTGTTTTTTTTTTCGGTAGGTAGTTAGGGAAAACAAGAAAAAGAGACTGACATTCCAAGGATGCCATTAATATCGGCAAACGAAAGATTGATATGAAAAAAATCAAACAGCTAGAGGGGGAAAAAATATGAAAATTATGCTAGAAGCCAGGAAGAGGAGGAAGTCATTAATTCGGAAATCAAACATCTGTTCAGCTTCAAGAAGTAGCTTTCATGAGTCTCATAGTTAAGAAGGATTTTTGTGTTTGAAGTCAATTGAACTAAAGATTGTTCAATCACGTGAACTGTAGAAAGTGAAATATCCTAATTGTTACGTACCTTATGTGATGTAGTAAATATTTCTCTCTTATGTGATTTATTAATATATAATAAATCACAGCCATATTCAATCCACTAGTGGATGAGGCCTCTCCCCGAAGGGAGGAGTTGGTCTACTGCTCCCACGCTGACCAGACGGGTTGAGAAGGGAATGCCGAAGCTCTCAACTGTGATCGCTACCTCTTTATTCAGGTAGCTCCCCAATTGGCCTCACGACGCTGGGTGGACGCCGCACAGGCAACAGCATCTCAGCATCTGGAGTACTGCAACGGTCACCCGTCCAAACACTGACCAGACCCAGAGCTGCTTGACTTCGGTGATCTTACGGGAACCTTTAGACCAGCTCGGCTAGGGCGTTGCCATATATATATATATTTGCCTTGAATCATAGTTACTGAGTGGTATGAAAAGTACGAGCTTCTTAGTGTACAGACTGTCCATAGAAGATTCTAGAGTGGTCATTAGGGGATAGTTATGACGCGAGACTGAAAAGTTGAATAAAATTGAAATGCAAGAATATCTTTCATGGTTGCTTAACAATCAGTAGATTGCGGTAGCAAACACGTATATAAAAGAATATTTAAAAAAAAAACGTCAGAAGCGTAATTAATACAAACCATCATCAGAGTATTGGTTACGTTTTTTTCCAAACAGCCTATAACAAGACCAGCAACATTGATTCACTATAGTTACTAACTTAAGTTGGTAGTAAAATTCTATAGAATATACCCACAGACTAAACCTTTTACCTTACTGTTGATATTTCCCTTCTTGGAGCCCTTTCAGAAGACTTTCGTTCTGTCGGAAAGTTTTTTAAAATGTAACTGCATGTTTCACTCTCATTCTCTCATTGTAAGTTAAAACAAAGATGGAGTTCAGATTTAGCTTTGGAAACACGAAGCCGATTAAGGGCTTTTCCCGGACTAAATATTTTAAAAGCAATTCAGCAGCTAAAAGTTTACTATCCTGAAATTTAATAAAAATTTAAAAATTCCGAAAATATCTGGGATTGAAAGCATCAGAATGAAGGGAAGTTAAAAATTTAAATTTATAGCTGAAAGCAGCAATGTGTGTTTTATGTCCATACATATGTCTTGTAGTTTGAGCACTGAAATACCAATTGTCCATTGTTCTTGATGGATCAAAATCCTCTAATGCATGTTAATAAACATCAAATTATTAAGGTTAATGTAAGGCAACGATCTCCAATAAAGGATGGCAGCGCTACCTCCATATATGTGTAATGTATTTTTATCGTTGCACGAAATTTCAATGCTGCTCTTATAAATTCAACCCTAGAGAGTTCTAACTTTTAGGGAAGAAAGTTCATATCCAGTTCCAAGAGTTCGATCAAATTTTTTATTTTCGTTTTCGTTCATTGTTGAAAGAGCTTTGATATTCACAACAATAGTCAAGCGATTTCAACAATGAAGAAAAACTAAAATTAAAAAATCGGCATTGATCAAACTCTTAAATTGGTTATTAACTTTCTTTCCTGAAAATTAGAACTTTCTCGGCTTGAATTTATAAGAGCAGCATTGAAATTTCGTGTAACGATAAAAATACGTTAGACATATACGAGGTAGTACTTCCATCTTTTGTTGGAGATCATTGCTTTACATTAACCTTAAGGCTGCCCGATCGCAAGCGCATAGTGAGAGTACGTGGCTATTCTGTAAATCGCCTGTTGACGTTTGGGTATACAAGGGATGTAATTTGTCAACATTCTTAACGAAATTAAATATATGTTCACTTAACGGTACATTAGAAACTTTGAACTTTATAAGGAATTTGTTTCTAATCCATCCAAGTACATAGAAGTCAGAAGTACTGGTAGGTAAAAATTGGAATGGGATTTTTGGAGCTGTCAATCAGTATTAATTCTTATGCTGTACTAAACTTGTTTTCATACATTTTAGACATTCATGCAAACAACCTGACAGTTCAGCTCCTCTGATTTATGAAACTGTACTTAGATTGTTTTGTTTTTTCGAGTCTGGGATGGGTTTTTACTTCTCATCCGGCGACCTGGTAGAAGACTTCTATAAAAAGTAATTAAATTAGTTTCAGACACTTTGTGTGTTTCACTATTAATAGCTTCCTGTAATTTCATTTTAGTATATGAAAATACTCAGATTTGTTAATCTGTCAGTAGTTAAAAACGAAATCCGGGAAATCATATATGTAATCAGATGTATTATTATGTTAGGAAAATCGGGGAATTTGGAATTCGAAAACCGGTGACAACCTCCTGTAGTTTTAAGAAGTTAACATGCAATAGAATAATCACTCATGTCTCTGTAGTCAGTTATATTGTAATTTTTTATTTCAAACTACAATGCACTGTTCTGCATTTGGCTTAAGAACCTCACTTGGAGTTGACAAAAAAACTTGGTAAGCACATTACGTAGAAAGAATCACGAAATTTGAAGTTATTTCGAGGTACAGGAAATTCGCGTTAAAAGATGTACACTGTTACTGAATTGAATATCTGTTATACCTGAACGAATATTTCCACCCGAACGATCACTCGTTGATCATGGTCCTTAATCAATGAAATTTGAAAATATTCGGTTCAAGACGTCAAGATATACACTCAGTCACAACTATTCTTGATTTAGTAATATTATGTATACAGAATGCCAATATGGATAACAATGTGAACGTTGTGTCTTGTCCCACTTAAAAAGAAAGTTCTGAAAAGGTGTTTTCTTACCAATTTTCTTATCAACGTGTAATGTTATCATTTAAAACGTATATAGAACGTTCCGTTTTGTTGACCTATAAAGATAAGTATTTCTAAATTAGTTAAGCAGCTTAAAATGTTTGTCGTGTATTTTTTTTTCTCGATCTTGTAACATGAGTGGAAAACATGATATCTAGTTAATGTATTTATTATTGATGTCCTTTTTGTACTAAAGTGCAATAATAACTGCTGTTGAATATGTTTGGGATAAGACCGATGATGGGATTTTGAAAGGAAGTCAGCCAAGGCCTAGTTTGAAGATACCACCCGAGAATTTGCCTAGTGTGACTACGGGAAAACCCTAGATAAATGTCATTCAGGATGAGCTGTTTGTGGGATCGTTACTAGGACCTTTTGATTGCTAGCCAACGTTCTATCAATTGACTACGGCCACTCAGTACAAAATTTGGGATGATTCATTGTCATCATTGCTTACTATAAAGGGTTTATTCATATTACAATAGTAGTAAGAAAAGTAGTAGAAATTGGGTGTTACAATAATAGTAAAAAGTATGATCTTCGTTAGTTTTCTGTCCTCGCTCGAAGGGTGAACTATTAACTTTATTTGTATTTTCGAGAGTTTGGATACTTCATGTTGGGGTGAAAGAGCAGGAACTAGGGATTTTTCTTGCCTTTCGCCCTTCTGTGTGTTGATGAGCGCGGCTAGAGGAAGAGGCTCCGCGAGAAAAAATCCTCAATACTTATTTTATGGTAACGTTGGAAGTGAAGACAGCACTTGCCCACGCCATTTATTGATCCCGCAATCGAATAATATGTTTGGTACGTAGCCTGATTAAAAAAAAAAAAATGACGTCAGTATATATGTCGTACGATTAAAACGTCATTAATTATTCCCTAACAACGGGTCTCCGTGTTTGGTAGGTGGGCAAATGTGTATAGGAATAAAAAATCATGAAATTTAATTTCAGGTCATGAGTTAAATCAGCTTCTGCGAATTCTGTAGACACTCTGCTTGTCCGTAAGTGTAGATGGTCAGCGGTAAGGATGGAAATTTTACTTTCGTGATTTCGTGAAGCATTCCATCGGATCAATTTCCCATCCACTGTACCAAAAAATCCAGTGTGTCTGATAATGTTAGCGAAGAAAAAAAAACACATACAAACGTAAAGAAACTAAGCAAGACCTATTGGTGTAAATTGTAAAGAAATTTGCGTAAAAGAAAAGTTTATTGGTAAGGACGGTGATAAAGAAATATAACATTTATTGTTGGTAGTGTTAGTAGTAGTAGTAGTTTTGTAGAAGTGATTTTATCAAAGAATTCATCTGTTACTTTACTGTAGTCGTTAAATCATGACATGGCTAAGCGTGTTAAGAGTTCATTATAGTTACCACGTCAAGTGGAAAAAGTTGCGTTTGGCAGGACGTAATCAACACATTAAAATCAGCTGTTACTTTTGCAGAATAAGCATTCATTGCTCCTTTCGTTACAATGTGTGCAGAAACAAGATGCCAATTAAAACCCTAGGAATATAAACGATAGCAACATTTGTTTCCCGAGCATTATTAATGAAAATCTCGGAGAAGGTGTCAGATAAACTGAATCTCGATGGTGCGTTTCTGATTAGAAATTAGACTTTAGCCTCAATAATTTAAATAGTACCTCCTCTCATAACCATGCAATAATAAACTATTGCAAAACATTGGCGTTATGCAGGTAACAGTAACCAAAATTCAGATACCAATGATTTGACCTTTTATCGGTAATGAGAAGATAATGCCGTAGAAAACATTATAGATCTCTAGTCGTCTGTGTCACCCGTCTGTCGATAAGTATTTGTGTTGTTTCCTGTGTTAAACGAGAGGTCTTGGGTTGAATTCCTTGGGGTTTCACATTGATCGTAGTAGTTTGGTAACGTTTTGAAACTCCTTAGGACATCTTCATCCGATGAAAAGCAATAGCAAACTACCATTATTTCATCTTACTCTGGGATTTAGGGGTCATAAACGTGCCATAGCACCAATCATCCGTATTATTAAAATCTTGCTTGTTCTTAGCATTAATGTATTTTGTAGACTTTCAAGTATGCACTAGCAAAAACGTTATTTATAATGTGAAACAGAATTCTACTGACATTATTCTTGAAAACACTGTGCAGGTAAAAACAGAGAAACGTTTCCTTTACGAGAGTCGACCGTGAAAGCAGAGATTTTGACAATTTCCGAGAATAATCATCAACTAAATGGGAGATGCTAGAAAGCGAGAATTGTGTTTAAACTATTTACAATTTCCAAAACATCTTTATTATTATTAAATTTATCATAAGTATACTCTGAAAATAATATTTCTAGTAGATCTATAATGATGATGAGTTGCATAGCAAACCGGTGGTTGGACCAAATATTAGATTTAAAAATTTTTTTAAATGAAATACTTGGGCACATTCGTTTTGGGAGGGGTCTGAGGACTTCCGGGGGGTTCAAGGTGTGTCTGGGCATGAAATGTATATTAAATTTGTATAATTACTCCTGGAGTTATACTATTTTCCCATAAAACTCTGATTTTTTTTGGGGGGGCGGGTCCGGACACATCATCTAGACAATGTTTAATAATTATACTTCTAGGATTCAAAATAATAGTAATCAAATAGATTTTAAAGTGGTACATTTCATTTTTTTTTTTAAACGTAAAATGTTTCAATTTTGAAATTTAAATTTACTCTTATACATGTTATAACAAAATTGTTGATAATTGGGTAATAAATTTGCCAGAAAACATTTGAAGCTGAATGCTTACATGATCTTTCCGTTTAATCATAATCTATGTTTAGTTAGACTTTCATTTAACATACCATGATGGTCTTATTTTCCATTTAGCCATCATTATACATGTTGAACAAAACCAAAATAAAATTGAAGTGAAAGGTGAAAGTATAAAAAGATTTTACTTCTAGCAAAGAAGACTTTCAGTGAAATCAACATGGTTTTATACTCTGTAAGTGATCATCATAAAGCTTAGTTAGCTGTGCGAACTTCTGAACGGAGATTGTTCCACTGTGAATTCCGTACACTTCAGATGATTTCGAATCTTGATCCAAAAAGTTTCAAAATTCTCGTTTTTAATGCCAAAAGTAGAGCGATTTTTTTTTTATCAGGTCGATTTTCATTCAGATTAAAAAAAGTTTTTCTATCTGTCGAATTTTCTGTACCCTGTATGTAGGTGTGGTGTCATTGGTTTGTTGTTCTTGTGAAGCAGTGGCACCAATAATAGTTTTTTCGTCATAGATTTTGCTTTGCCTTTTTAGATACTAGAGGTCAGATGGATAGAGGTTCAGACCAAACTGTTGATGTAAATTTATGATAAAGAGGTTAAGGTGTAGAGAAAGTTAACACAGAAAAAAATGTTCTCCATTTATGTCTACCTGCCAAAAGTTGCAAGGACAAAGGTTACAGTCCCTGAACACCGCCTTTTCAGAGATGAAAATCAGGTAACTTCCCACATGTAGGAAAAACTTATGTAGAGCAAATAGTTTGAAAATAAACGTTGTAAAGGATGTTTCGTAGTGTGGTCCTAATCACAATCCTTTGGAATGTTATTAATGATGTAGGAATGATATGCTGTTTTTTTTTAAATTAATTATTTGATTTTCGTCCAGGAATAATAATAGTTCTGATTTAATATTTTTGTGCTGACAAGATATGTGGTTGTTTTATGAGTTACACTGGAAGATGAAGAATTTGTTCAACCTAATAGTTCATCTGAAATCGCCTTGTATTATTTTAAATAGGAGTCTTGACACCATAAACATCAATTGTAGATGACATACTGCATGTTGAAATTGACATCAAGTGTGCATCAACCCACTGGCTAAACACGCTTGCGAAGATATTAGTACATACTGTTAACACCTGTATGGAATCTTCGTTCTAATTAGTAGGAAGTGCAAGTTCGCTGAATACATATTGCTATATAATTATATTTTAAAGCATTTAACTGTCTGGTCCAGGTTTGGTTCTGTACTTTTTTGCTCTTACCACAGGGTGTTAGTGTAACGCCTTTTTACATTGTTGTTCAACGTCTTTTCGTGGAGCTGATATACTTGCCTATTCTGCATACCCAAAACACACACACACATACATACATATTTTATATCTATATATATATAGAATCACAGCCATATTCAATACACTAGTGGATGAGGCCTCTCCCCAAAGGGAGGAGTTGGTCTACTGGTCCCACGCTGACCAGACGGGTTGGGAGAGGAGAGCCGAAGCTCTCACTGTGATCGCCACTGTCTTTAATTCACAGCAGCTCCCCAATATTTGATGCATGTGGGACCGGTTGTTGGAAGCTCCCCGTATTGTCCATTGAACTGAGTGATTCGCATTCCACTTTAACGAAAACTGTAGGCCTCGTCCTTAGTTCAGACTCGTTTAGAACGTAAAAAACACTTCAAACAAACACACCTATCTGTGTGTGACATAAGTGTTTGTTATGCAAATATGAACGGGCGTAATAGAATAAGTTCTTATGACAGGTGTCTTGTGTGTGCGTGCTGTGTTCTCAGATATTTGCTGTAGTGAAGTTAGCCTATCCCAGAGAATATAGTCACTTGAGAAGTATGAAGAAGAATAATTGAGTAAATATTATGTAATGTCTTGCTTTGAGTTATTTTTTCGTTTTCACCTTCTTATGGGCAGTCTACGAGACGTTAAAACCTCCATAGTGAATACTGTTTGAATCAGTTTGTAATTTAGTTAAATGTCAAGAATCTTTACTAGTGTACAGACTACAAAGTTCTAAAGACTAAAAACACTTGTTCCTATTGGTGGTGTTACTGTTTTTTTTGTATGTTCACCATCAGAAAGGATAGTTGACGAACCACTGTTTTATTTTTTTCATGTATACGATCATTTTCTGCACTAAATGAACTTAGAAACCTTGTAAGCACCAAGACCAAGAGGCAATTGACGAATGGTTAGCATGCTAGGTTGCTCTTCGCGTATTCCCGGGTTCAAACTCTATGATAGTTCATTGATCGCATTAGGTTTTTCTCTAAATATTGAAGTTATTTACAACACTTTAGTCACTACCACCTTTTCTATAATTATTTGGAGCTCTTACCGAGAAGCAGTACTTCATTGGTAGAGCTCCGCATTGGAACCCAGTGATAGACCATTCTGACATTTTTCTGAGTGTCACGAGGCTAATGTCGGGATCATACCCCAAACAAGGCCGTAGCCGACTTCCTTCCCACATTTTCTCTCCTATCTCGGCTTGACCGTGATCCAAAACTGCCCCAAAAACCGTGCAGTTCAATTTGAGGCTCTTCACAAAGTTTTTTCGTTTGTGAAAATACTTCACGAAGTCTGTCCCTTCGACTTGTCAGGTGCGAGCGATTTCGACATAATCAGCTTGAAAATATATATAAGAGTTATCATTTAACGATCCGTGATAAATAGCTCTAAAATATTCAAACAGGAAATTTTCGTAAATTGTTTTAAATTCTCTGTGAAGAGTTTTAAAATCTAACAGGATCATGGTGAGATGGTAGGAAAAACATACGCTTTATAGTGTGTATGTATACAAGAATTCGTATACGAGTATTTAAATGCAAATTTGTACGTGATGTTTTCATTAACAGTTGTGCTAAACGACTTTGTTTAAAAGCAAATATAGGCTGTCCTCCAGATCTTTTTAAGTTTGTTTGCACTTTACGTGTTGTTTTATGTAATGTCAAGAATAAAAAAGAGAAGGAATAACTATTGTTCAGTTGTGCATGAGTTTTTTTTTTTCGTCCTTAACTTACAGGCGTTCGTGAAACGTCTGTAATAAGCAGTTGCTCACAACGCCAACTGGTCATTGTCCTGAAGTGACTATACAGTTAATCAGTGATCTATATATTCTGTATCAGTTTCGGTTTTTCTCTCGCAGAAAACCGTAAGTTTAGGTAACTTTGGCCCAGATTTGTCATAATTATAACTAGTTTCGGCATAATCTGAAGAAGAAAAAAAAAACTAGGCGATTATTCATGAGACGATATTTTCTTTTTGTAGTGAGCATTAAAATGAATTCAGTCAAGACTAAGTGGTTCCGGAAGTTAATATGCCCAAAAACGTGATACTACGACCTGGGGTAGCTTTGGTTTAGGTGTGATATTCCACTGATTTGGTTAAAAGTCGCTTTCTCCAAAACTCGTTCTAAGTATGCTTTTT